>JAJIBD010003201.1:0-37441 GCA_021461705.1 Cryptotis parvus | reverse complement strand
CCCAGGGCAGTGGAGCTCGGAATGCTCAAGAGTTTACACTGAAGTAAAAGACATATGTGCTTATTCAATGGGATACTGGCAGGCAAATGGTTTACATCTTAGGAGAGGCAGGTTGTGCCTGGTCTTCTGATCACAGGAATATGTAAATCAATGATTGTTACCTGTTGGAGGACAGGTTTAGCTATTCTGGGAGCTTTGTTGTTTTGCCCACTCCCAACTTAATCTTATTTAAGCCAAGGTTCATTCTAATGAGACCTCTCTTCTATGTAAACACTGCTAGAGGGTGTGGCAGTTACAGAAGTCACCTTGATTGAATAACTTCTGACTTATACATCTACTAAGACTTCTTTGTTTTCTAGATTGGGCACAGCTCCTCTTTATACCCATTGCACCCAGCATGGGGCAGTTAGAATTTGCCAGGAGACTACCACCCTGGCTACGCTGAGACTATAGGAAGACTATAGGAAGGATCATACTAGTTTGCTCTAAGCAGGAGAGTGTGACCCTTTCAGTACACGAGAACAAGATACTCAGAACCCCTGGTGCAGATAATAATAAGAAGGACCTTGTGGGTACCATCTAGATTACATGAAGCTCATGAAGTTAAGTTGTATTACTTTATACCAACCCCCTCTCTCCAGTGTTTTACATAAGAGATAATCTTGGTAGAAAGGATTAGACCTTGGCATAACCTTTGTTTATACCTGCAATAGGGTGTGGCACTACACTCTGTTTAGAGTTCTTTGTTGACATGACCCTCCCAATTGGATTATTTTGGTGTATATAAAGGGCTGACTTGAGGCCCCTTCACTTTTACCTTTTGCCATTTGGGCCTTTTAGCTTTTGGCTTTTGGCTCTTCGCCTTGCTTTTGGCTTTTGGCTTTTTGGTCCTTGGCCTTTTGCTCCTTCTGGGTAGGACTCAGATCAGGTGAGATCCTCTCTCTTTGGTGGGAGACTCAGGCTCTTTTGTATGGTCTAAGTTCGGACCAGAGCTAGAGTTTTTTTATACTGGGTGCTGTGGAAGAGCTTTTGTACTATTAAAAGTCATTTTTGGAACTGCACCGACTCATGAGTTTTCATCTGTTCTCCAAGCGTCCTCGGAGGTAGAAGGGAACTTCTGTCCTGACACTGTCGGGGACCCCCTGCGTCGTTCCCGACAGTTACCTTGCAAATATTACCTTGCAAATGCTAAATCTATGATTGTTTACTGCTGCAATGGCCCAGGAGCTTGCGAATGCCATGTGATTTGTGCTTGTACCCCTTTCACCTAAATATTGTATAAAAGGCTTAAACTGTTCTCAGCAAAGGGAGTAGTGCTATCCAGAACACCCCGTTGCATTGGTGTCTTTTTCTTTCCTTTCTTAGCAGTGGCAAGGCAGAGTTTCTCTCAAGTACATCCCTCTCCTTTTTCCACATGGATGAAGTCCAGCAAGATCTAGGTCTCCCTAATTTGTGCCCAGAACCCCTAATACCCCCAAAAAATAGTTGGACAGAATAGGAGTTCATTTCTAAACACAAATGTTCAATGTCTAGTCCACTCTTTAAAACTAAATGCTTAACAATAAATATAAAATTAGAGGTGTACATAGGAAATACCAGGTATTATAAGACGAAAACTTTAAAATATATTCATTTAGGGGCAGGAGATAGAGTACATATGTCAGAGTACTTGTCTTCCAAGTGGCCAGCCCAGATTTGACACCCAGCATCCATATGTTTCCCTGAGTATGTCAAAGAATAATTCCTGAGTGCAGAGCCTGGTACCTTTGAACATCAATTGTGTTTGTCCCTGCAAAAAATAATATTTAATTTAGAGATAACAGAGATGGTAAAACAATCAGAAAAGTGCTTTAAAAGTACCTTCAAACTTGAAATATTGGAAATTAATATCTTTAAAATTGTCTAGTGAAAATAATATTTCCTTTATTTTCTAGTAAGATTGAGTACAAAATTTTAGGATATAGACATATGTAATAGGAGAATAAAATATTTTATTATTTTGTTTATTTTATACCTCAACACATTAAGTGATTAATTATAATAATTAATAAAAGTGCAGCTGCTGCTTCTGCTGTGTGTTTTTGGCTTCCCAGTGTATATTCTTAGGAATGATATGACTAGGTCAAATGGGAACTCAATTTCTAGTCTTTGGAGGAATGTCCATATTGTTTCAAAAAAGACTGAACCAGTTGACATTCCCACCAACAATGGATGAGAGACCCTTTCCCCCACATCCACACCAACATTTGTTGTTCTTGCTCTTTTGGATATGCACCTGTCTCTTTGGTGTGAGATAATATCTCTTTGTTATTTTGATTCACATCTCTCTGATGATTAATGCTGATGAGTATCTTTAATATGATTTTTTGGTATATGAAATTTGTCTTTTTTGATATGCCAAAAACTAATAACAATTATAGACCTAATTCCTGTGACCTGAAGGAATGGTTTGAGGCTCTTCATGCTCCTGGAGCGAGCAGATGCCCTTGGGCTACAGTAGCATGGGACAAGATGTATGGAGATGTTACTGGTGACCACTCGAGAAAATTGATGAACAACGGGAAGTCAAGTGATACTAGTGAGTGAAGTCTTTTTGCCATTTGAATTTCTTCCTTGTCAAAGAATAAATAAAAGTATAGATCCTGGAACAATCGCAAAATTCACATATATGTCCTGCAATTGGCTGACCCTTGTTTGATCCCTGGGACCCCATACGATTCCCAAGACTTCCAGGAGAAATCCCTGAGTGCAGATCTGAAATAAGTCCTGATCACTTCTATGGAAGTGCCCCCAAACATCTATAGAGTGAGGGATAGATAGACAGAATTATATTAACTAGCTAAGTCACTCGCTTTGCATTGGGACTATTGCTCTTTTATTGACAGTATCACATATGCAACTCCTTATGGTGTCACCAGGACTGATCCTATTGATCCGTGAGCAAAGAATTAGGGATAAACCCTGATCACTGCATAGTGTGACACCTCTCAAAAAAAAGACAAGTATGTAAATAACCAAAGGCATTCATACAATAATATCCTTCAACTTTATCACATGTAGAGGCCAGAGAGATAGTACAGTGGGTAGAGCATTTTCTTGTTTGCTGCCAACTCAGATTCAATCCCCAGCATTCCATATGGTCTCCCAAGCATGACCAGCAGTAATACTAAGTAAAAATCCCGGAATAATCACTGAGCATCACTGAGTGTGGTCCCAAAGCAAGTAAATATTATAAACACTGGAAACATTTATTATTCATTATTTTATGATAGATAACACTTCCCATGTGTGTGACAATTTTATTTAGGCACTGATTTGTAAGGTACTGTTAATTACATTTTCTGTAATATCATGCTACAGCTATCATAGTTTTCACCAATGTCACAATGTCACTTTTACCTCTTGTAAAGTGTTTGTACATCAACACCATAATTTTTAGTATTGCAAACATGATGTAAACAAAAAATAATTTGTCTAATGTGCTTGCTTATGAAGTAGGGCATATTCAATAATTTTATATATTCATATGATATGAGCAATCATAGTGAGCAATAAAGAAATAATAACCTACTTGATGTATACAGCAAACCATGACATTTAAAATCATGTTCAATTAAAAGTTCCAAATAGAAAGGGCTGAAAATGATATAAACTTTTTTTTTTTTGCTTTGTAAGTCACACCCAGCGATGCTTAGGGGTTACTTCTGGCTCTGCACTCAGGAATAACTCCTGGAGGTGCTCGGGGACCATATGGGATGCTGGGGATCGAACCCAGCCGGGCACAGGCTGGCGTGTGCAAGCCAAATGCCCTATCAGCTGGGCTATCACTCCGGCCCCAATATAAACGTATTTATATGACATTCAGAAATATAAAAAGCTAGAGAAAAATAAAGATAATTTTATGCAAGGGGTAGAGAACATAGAATAGGATGTATTGAAGACAATAGTGATAATATTTAGGTTACAAGGAATCTTTGGGTTTTGTATAACATCCAGTGTTGCTCAGGGTCTCCTTCCAGCTAAAAACTATGGTGCAGGGAATCATTCCAATGGTGCTCAAGAGATCAACAGTTCCAGAGATAAACCTGGGGATTCTAGATACTTCTTAAGATTGTGCTCCACTTCTTAAGCTATCTCCCTGATCCAAGTGCAGGGAATATTTTATATGCTGATGATAACCATAACCTGCTTATTATATCCATAAATATCCAAAGTATTTATGATTTGTATAAAACTACTAGATCACATTTCTAATATTTATCAAACATTTTGAAATTTTAAATGTTTTGTCTATGCTCTGTAGAGATATTAAAGTGGATAGGATACTGGCTGTGCATGTGACCAAACTGAGTTTATACTAACACTCCATGCAGTCCTCTGATTCCACCAAGAGTCAGCCCTAAGCACCCCTTTATATTACTCAACCCTCCAACATAACTAAGGATATAATGTTCCTCCTGTTGGCAAAACCAGTAGCATAATAACAATGGAAATTTATTTTCTTTTTTTTATTTTTTTGAGGTCACACCGGCGTGCTCAGGGGTTACTCCTGGCTCTGCATCAGGAATTTCCTGGCGGTGCTCAGGGGCCATATGGGATGCCGGGATCGAACCCGGGCGGGCCAGGCCGGCCCGTGCAAGGCAAAGCCCTACCGCTGGGCTATCCCCGGCCCGAAATTTATTTTCTTAAGCATGCTATTTATTGCAATTTTTCAGTTTTCCTTTTTGTTGAAAATATACTATTTTATGCTATAAAACATGAATACATGAGTTAAGATTTTTAACTCCCATCCAACTTATTTTATTAACAAATTCTTATTTTTAAGTAACACTTCAGTTGGGATGGACATGTAATGCGATTTGGAGATGACTGCTGGACTAGAGCCATTACCAATTGGATCCCACTGGACATCAAATGATCACGTGGACGCCCACCTACAAGATGGTCAGACTCCTTCATCCAGACCCTGAATGAACGGTTTGAGGCTCTTCGTATTCCTGGAGCAAGCAGATGCCATTGGGCTATACTGGCATATGATAGGGACAAATGGAAACATTCCTGGCGCCTGCTTAAGCAAATCTACGAATAACAGGATGTCAAGTGAAGAGTGATCAAGTGAACTCTTTGCCTACCATTGATGTAAAAAAGAACAATGATGTTCTCATAGAGTTATGGGGAATTAAATGAACAACTTTGTAAAAAACAAATTTAATCTGAATCAACCTGAGAATATTTTCCTATATTTTCCATAAAAGTTTTCAGTTTTAATTTCATTTTTGACATTGTACTTTACTCCAATAGAGTGTGAATAGATCTGTAGCATTTTCCTAATCCTCGGTAGTTTCTCTGTACTCACATATGCTTCTCACTGCTGCATGTAATATAGCTTTTTTAGTGCTCATTGGTTTAATTAAATCTTGAATAATTCTATGAAACAATTTTATGGATATAAGCAGTACAAATAAAAAATTGTCAATTTTACATTATTAATGTTGAATGATGACAGATTGAAAACAGGTTGGAGATTTGGATTGCTCTAAATTTTCATACTCTATTGCATGTTTGATATTTTGGGACTTGAGGGTAACAACTGGCAGTGTTCAGGGAACCATATGTGGTACTAAAACTGAAACTCTGGTTGGAGTTAATCACATTCAATGCAAACACTTTCACCCCTGTACTATATCTCTGAAACCCAAGTCCATATTAAGTCCCAAAATAATGACAAAGTTTGAAGTTTCTCTCCTTTTTTAACAACCAAATTTCTCTAATCACTCACTGCTTATCTCAATTCTCTAATGTTAAACTCTTTTCAGTTTACTATTTACTTACAATTGTATATCTGTCATAAAGTTATAGTATCTGAATGATCTCATTTCCTACCTTCCTAAATACTCACAAGATCTCTTCCTATGCTAAATTTACAGAGCACTTTTTGTATTAGTTTAAAATATTCAAATTAAGAAGATTCAAACTAAGAATAAATGCAAAGATTATTATTCTCTTTCTGAAAGATTTTAGTAGCATAGCTTTTATAAACTACATAAAGTGTAATGAGTGATTTTCCCATCTGAAAAATGGATCTAAAAAATATTTTTTATGTTCCTTAGCAGTAATGCTGAAGAGATATTCATAAATATCAAGTTTCTACAAAAGATAAGTTAATGTTTTACATTGGTAAAAATTCTTTTTTGAGTGTTAATTACTAATCACATACATCAATGCTAGATTTTTTTGCAGTTCAAAAGCTGGATTATGGCTTTTTGATATCAGGTAGATGAATCAAATGTATAAGATAAAGATATTTATAGATATCAATTTACAAGCATACTTCTCAAATCCAAACTAAAACATTTTTTAATTGAGACTGAATTTTCCCTAAATTATAGAATTCTGTTTTAAATTAAAAAAGAAAATTAAATAATTTTTTTAGTTTCAGCACTGTACAATATTACGATAACATTTATTCAATAAGGAGTAGGTTTAAAGATTATAATATAATATATATATATATAAGCTGAATTACTATTTTTTACTTTAATTGCATAAATCAATTATTCTGGGAAATCATATCACTTGATCACGTGATCATTTGAATCCCGTTATTCATCGATTTGCTCGAGCGGGCACCAGTAACATTTCCATTGGACCCTATCACGTGCCAATGTAGCCCAATGGCATCTGGTTGATTGAGGAATACGAAGAGCCTCAAACCGTTCCTTCAGGGTCTTAACAAGGAAGTCTGACCATCTTGTAGGTGGGCGGCCACGTGATATTTTGACATCCCCTGGGATCCAGTTGGTAATGGCTCTAGTCCAGCAGTTGTCTCCAAATCGCATTACATGTCCAGCCCATCTGATTTTCGATGCCTTGGCAAACGAGACAGCGTCCCTGATTCTGGAATAGCGACGGAGGTCAGAACTACGGATTCCTTCAGTCACTTGAGTGAGACTTGATATTCCAAGCTTAGCTCTTTCGATGCCTCTCTGGGAGACCCGACTAGCATTCTCATCCTGCTTTCGTAGGGTCCAGGTCTCTGAGGCGTATGTTAATGCAGGGAGAATGGTGGAGTTGAAGAGATGTGCCCGGAGCCGGAGGTTGTCCTTTTAGCTATTTCTTCGATGCCTTTGAAGGCATTCCATGCCTCTCTCTTCCTCCTGCGCAGCTCAGGTTTTAGGTCGTTCATCATGTTGACTTCTCGACCTAGGTACACATAACTGCTGCATTCAGAGATGTTTGTTCCATTGAGAGTGAATGGGGCCTCAGGAACTAGTTCATTTTTCATGAAAATAGTTTTCTTCAGATTCAGCTGTAGACTTATCTTTCCACATTCTCGGTCAAAGTCAGCCAGCATTTGTGCCGCTTGGCTAATGTTTGGTGTTATTAGAATGATGTCATCTGTGAAGCGGAGGTGGTGGAGTTGCCGACCATCTATCTTCACTCCCATTCCTTCCCATTCTAATTGTTGCATGATGTTCTCGAGGGTGGCACTGAAGAGTTTTGGTGAAATGGTATCACCCTGTCGAACCCCTCTTTTGACATCAATGATCACTTCTTTGTAGAATGGTGAGATCCTGGTGGGGAATCCGTAATACAGCTCAAGAAGGATCTTGATGTATTGGGTTTCAACGCCCTGTTTGACTAGGGCTTCGATGTCTGCTTCAGTCTCCACAGAGTCAAAGGCTTTCTGTAAATCAATGAACGTCAGACAGAGCTGCATCTTGTACTCCCTACAAACCTCGATGAGCTTGGTTACTGTGTGGATATGGTCGATTGTCCTGAATCCTTTCTGGAAACCTGCTTGCTCGCATGGTTGTCCTTCATCTAGTGTTCTGCTAATTCTGTTCAGGATGACTCGTGTAAACAGCTTGTAGTTGACGGACAACAGGCAGATGGGGCGGTAGTTGCCGATGTCCTGAATGTCTCCCTTCTTGAACAGTAGAACTGTCCTGCTGGTTTTCCATTGGTTGGGCACCTTGCGTTCGGACAGGTAGCGTGTGAAGAGCCGAGCTAGTGTATTGATGAGTACCATGGCAGATTCTTCAGGTGTTCGGGTCTGACTTTTGTCTGGGCCTGGTGCTGTTCCCTTTTTTGACGCGAGATGGCATGTCGGATTTCAGAAGGGAGAATGTTGGGAATGACATATCCATCCTGTGGAATTTGGTATGTGGGCAGGTGGATGTGGCTATCAAAGAGATTTGAGTAGAAGTCCTGGATAATCTTCTCCATTGCCTTTCTGGAAGATGTGATAGATCCATCAGGGCGTCGGAGGGCAGTCATCTTGGACTTATAGTTGGCAAAGGAAAGGCGGACGGTGCGAATGCTTTTCCCGGCTTCTGCTGCATCTTCCAATATTTCTGCTCTTCTGTCTTTGAGGTCTTCTTTTATCGCTTCTCTGCACTGTTTAGCAAGCTTGGATGTTAGCATTTGGTCTCCTGAGGCTCACGCCTTGCCACGTTGGTGAATGAGCTCAACAGTTTCTGAAGACAAGCATCCTTTTGTGTCTTTCTCTCTCTCGGCATTCTTCGCACAATCATGGAGGTGCCGAACCAGCCGGTTGTATTCTTCATCGATGTCGTCAATGATGGTATCTTCCCATGTTGCTGCAATGGTGCCAAAGAGTTCCCAGTTGGTGGTTTTTCTGGGAGTTCTCTTCTTAAACTTTGCAGCTTTTTCTGCCCGTTGCGGGAAGTAGAATTTTGCAAGAAGGAGACGGTGTTCAGATCCTGTTTGGAATTTGGGGATGACAGCAACATGGGTCAGACAAAACCGTCAATTGAAGATGATGTGGTTAATTTCATTTTGGAACTGTCCGCCAGGAGATTCCCATGTCCAACATTTCGCTTCAGCCTTCTGAAACTGTGAGTTCCCATGAATAGTCTTGGTGGACATGATGAATTCAGATAGTCTCTCACCCTGTTCGTTCCATTCTAGGCCATGGGTCCCGATGTGGAGTTCTTCAGCCGATCTTCTCGGTCCTATCTTGGCATTAAAATCACCGACTATGATCTTGTAGAAGGCGTGATCTTTTTTATAGAACTCCTCCAGTTCCTTGTAGAATTTCTCAATTTCATCTTCTTTGTATGTGGATGTTGGTGCATAGACAATGAAGATAGACATTGCTGGCAGTGGGCCACATCTCTTCAAGTGTAATCATCCTATTCAGTTTGTTAGGCATTCAAATGAATCAATGCTGATGGCCATGTTCATGTTGGCAAGGACACCAACGCCACCGACGCCTCTTTCGTCGTATGTTCCAAGGAACAATTCTTCTCCGGTGTCAAATACAGCATGATGCGACTGACGCCTCCTCGTCTCAGTCAGACCAATGATGTCATATTTGATCTTTTGCACTTGCACCATCAGATCCTCAATATATGCTTCCGATTCCAGCATATGTGCATTGAAAGTACAGACAGTCATTTTAATCCTTCTTCGTTTTGGCAGCCTAGGACGGCCGTGAAATTTTATCAGGCACTGCTTGTTTACCTTTCTTACTACTGCCGTATTAAGGGCTCTTTCGGGGTCAGGAAAATAAACATTTTTGTTACTGGATTTGGCATATCGAACACGCATTGGACAGCTTGCCAGGCTCTGCCATGCAGGCACTATATTCTCATTACTTTGTGGGGCTCTCTCAGAGCGGTGGGTAGAATATTTATGGTAATTTGGAGGTAAATCGTGCGGCCGCAGCCACTGCACGCAAACGGGAAAGCTGGTTTCAGCTCTGCCGGTGTACCTGTGTCTTAGGCTCAAGCATTCCTGGGCTTGAAATGCTCTCCTCTGAAGGGGGAGGTCTCTGCAGGGTGGGTCCTTGTAGGCTGGGTTTCTGACAAGCCAGGCTGGAGACTTTATTAATCTGTGGGCTCTTTCCCATGAGTCTTTTTTATATGTGACTGTTCAGAAAGTGAAATACTAATTTCTTCCTCTCTCTCCATAGGTTATATGCACCACCTTTTGTCACGGATGCCTCTGGGGTCCCCATCAGTGTCAGGACAGTTCTCTTCTACCTCCGAGGCTGCCAGGGGAACGGATGAAAACTCACAAGTCCAGCGCAGTTCCAAAACGGCTTTTAATAGTACAAAAGCTCTACCACAGCAATATAATGAAAGAACTCTAGCTCTGGTCAGAACTTAGACCATACAAAAGAGCCTAAGTCTCCCACCAAAGTGAGAGGATCTCACCCAAGAGGAGTCCTACCTTAAAGAAGGAAAAAAAAGGACAAATCATATAAACTTATTAAAATGTGCATGTGAAAAAATGAGATACTCATGATCAAATTTATCAGCTCTTTTGAAAACATAATAAAGTAATGGATTAAAATGTGAGGAGCCATTTTAAAAATATAAAATATATACGTTATATAATTATTGAAATTCTAATTTAAGATGTTTTATATTGCCAGGATAATATGATTTACACATTATTAAATATTTTATTATAGCATGTTTTAACTTGATTTATATTTAAAATTAACTTGAACTTTTATTGACCAGACGTGATTCAATAAACGTTTATTAAATTGGTGTCACTTGGATTTTTCAGAATATAGTTGCACCTTTTAGCTTATAAAATTCTTTCCAAAGGGTAGAGCTCTCAAGGAATATGATAAAGGTAAGGATTTATTTTATGATAAAGGGATTTGTATATTGCATAGGATTTTCTTCAATCAAAAGACAAAATGTATGTTCTTAACATATACAAGCTGTATTGCCTCATATCAAGTACATTAGGGGCAAATATTCAGTGGTGGGTGGGTATTTGCCTTGCACTTGGCGACCTGGGTTTGATCATCAGCATCCCATATTATCTCCTGAGCACTTCCAGGAAGAATTCTTAAGTGCAGAGCCAGGAGTAACCCCCTAAACATTGCCAGGTGTGACCCAAAAAGCAAAAAAAAAATCAATCATAAAGTGAAAATTTAAATTTCGCCTACATTTGGTGTAGACATAACTGATTGCATATAAATCTAATCTAAATTTCTCAGTATGTACCAGCAAATAATAGAACATATTACATTTACTGTTTTGTGTTGCTATATTCCTGTCTGTTTTCTTCCTTTTTATCTTTGGTCTCTAAACATATTTTTATTATACCACTGTGAGATATACAATTACAAAGATATTCGTAATTGGGTCTCAGTCATAAAGTGTTCCAGCACCTGTCCCTCCACCAGTGCCCATTTCCCACCAGCAATGTCTCCACATTCCCTCCCACCACCACCCCCCAGCCTGCCTCTATAGCAGCCTCTTTTCTTCTCTCTCTATCTTTGTCTCTCTGTCTCTATCTCTGTCTCTGTCTCTGTCTCACTCTCGCTCTATCTCCTCTTACACATTGCAACCTTCCCTACAGACATTTAGAGTTTATCATGTAAGTCTCTTTGTGTATATTCAATACTGAATTCTAGTCTGGTATCTCCATTTTCCACAATTAGTAGAATACTGGTGTATATTTATATCCCATTGATGGATGCAGTCATTCTATATCTGTCTTTTCTTCCTGACTAATTTCAGCATGATAGTCTCCATGTCCATCCATTTGCAGTTAAATTGTATGACTTAGTCTTTTCTGACAGCTGCATAATATTCCATTGTTTTGATATAGCACAGTTTCTTTATTCAGTCTTCTGTTCTTGGGCATTTAGCTTGTTTCCAGATTTTGGCTAGCGTGAATAGAGCTGCAATGAATATAGATGAATGTAGATAAATATAGATTGCAGATGATGTTTCTGCTGTGTTTTTTGGGTATCTAGGGTCTATTCCCAGGAGTGGTATGACTGGGTCAAATGAGAGCTCAATATCTAGTTTTTGGAGGAAGTCCATATTATTTTCCAAAACAGTTTGACAAGTTGGAACTCCCACCAACAGTGGATGAAATTCCCTTTCTCCCCCACATCCACATCAGCACTGGCTTTTCTTGCTGTGTTGGATGTCCACCAGTTTCTCTGATGTGAGATGATACCTCATTATTGTTTTGATTGCATCTCCCTGATGGGTAATGGAGAGCACTTTCCATATGACTTTGGCCATTCAAATTTCTTCTTTTTGGAAGTTTCTGTTCATTTCTTCTCTCCATTTTTTGATGTGGTTGGCTATTATCTTCTTGTACAGTTCTACCAGTGTCTGATATATCATGGATATTAACCCCTTATCAAACGGGCTTTGGGTGAATATTCTTTCCAAGTTTATGGGATGTCTCTTTATCTTGGTCATCTTTTTTTTTGATGAGCAGAAGCTTTTCAATTTTATAATATCCCATTTGTTTATTTTTGCTTCCATTTGATTTGTTTGTGGTGTTTCGTCTTTGAAGATGCCTTTAGCTTCGATGTTGTAGAGTGTTTTCCCTATTTTTTGATGATTTTTTATAGATTCATGTCTGATGCTAAGATCTTTAATTTGTTTTGTTCTGACTTTTGTCCATGGTGTTAGAAGGTGGTCTAAGTTCAGTTTTTTCTTTGTTGCTACTTTATTTTCCCAGCACCATTTGTTGAAGAGGCTTTCTTTGCTCCACTGAATGTTTTTGCTCCTTTATCAAAGATTAAGTGATCATATATTTGAGTCTGTTTCACGATATTCAGTTCTATTTCATAGGTCTACAGGTCTGTCCCTATACCAATACCATGCTGTTTTAATTAAGACTGCTTTGTAATAGGGTTTGAAATTGGGGAAAGTGATACCTTCCATATTTTTTTCCCAAGGATTTCTTTAGCTATCGGTGCGGATTTTTATTCTATGCAAATTTTAGGAGTGTTTGATCAATTTCCTAAAGAATGTCATGGGTATCAATTTTGAGAACAAATGTATTTTTTTAATTTTTTATAAGATAGACAAACATAAATAGGTTCATTTTAATCCTATCAAATGAACAATCGAGTGGCCATAACTATATTTAAAATTTTGCACTTTCAATTTCTAGAACTATTTATCATCCCAAATAAAAGTATTTTACCTATGAAACCTGGAGTTTGAGTCCCTCCCATTGTATTCTCTCACTATAGTTGGTACACAAAATTTATGTCTTTGCATTTGTGTGCTTAAATGCATTGAAGTTAATTTCTATAATCAATTGAATTATCGCATGGAGATGAGAAACTTTGTTGTTTTTTATCAAAACTATAAATCTAAAATATTTTTAAAGATAATAGTTAGATTACTGATTTTCCCAGCTTGAAAAATAATAGTATTCACTTCTTTGTTTGCTGATGGTACTATCTAATAAGATAACAATCAGAAGAAAAGATTACCTATTTAAAATATAGGGATGATTAGCATTCATTTTATCTCTAACAAATATTATTTTTTGTAAACACTGAATGGAGCAACTGTTATTACCACAGGGAACTGATGAGTTACTGTCTTTATATAAGTCACAACAAAAAATTTAATGCACTATGTATTTCTTTATCTTATTTATAACTGCATATCTATAATTATACACACATATATATGTGCATAATTAATGTTGTCTATCCTCATCCAAATAACTTATAAAATTTATACCAACTAATAATTTTCTGTCTGCTTTTATAAAATAGACTTGACTATTTGTGTGTGAGCTGGTATGAATGTGGTGTGTGTGTGTGTGTGTGTGTGTGTGCGTGTGCATAGTTCTTCCAACTTGGGAAAATGGGAAATGCAGAGTCCAATTGATCACTGATCACTTGACATCCCATTATTCATCTCCAAGTCACATTACATGTCCAGCCCATCTGATTTTTTGATGCCTTGGCAAATGAGATAGCGTCCCTGACTCTCGATCATAGACAGGGGTCAGAATTCCGGATTCCTTCACTCCCTTGAATGAGATGTGATATTCCAAGCATAGCTGTTTCAATTCCCCTTTGGAAGACCCAAATACATTCTCATCCTGCTTTCATAGGGCCCAGGTCTCCGAGGCGTATGTTACTGTAAGGAGAAGTGGACTTGAAGAGATGTGCCCGAAACTGTAGGTTCTTTGTCCTTTTTTTTTAATTTAATTTTTTTCTTTCTTCAATGCTCTTGAAGGCATTCCAAGCTGCTCTCCTCCTGCACAGCTCAGGTGCTAGGTCGTTCATCACGTTGAGTTCTCGACCAAGGTACACATATCTGCTGCATTCAGATATGTTTGTTCTGTTGATAGTGAATGGAGCATTTGGAACTAGTCGCTCGGCCAATAAGAATATATATAATCTAAAACAGTTTGTGAAATATTGATACCTTCATTTCCTTTTACAGTTTATTCTATATACCACAGTTAAGTAACAATACCCAGAATTTATCCCGCTTTTGACTTATTTAAAATGACACTATATTCTCCAGTTCCATTCAACTTTCAGCAAATCTCATGATTTCATCATTCTTTATGGGTTTACAGAATTCTGTTACATATTTATAGCACACTTTCATTTTCTAATAATCTGTAGTTGAATATTTTGTTTATTTCCATATCCTAGCTTTTCTATTAAGTGCTGCAATAAACAAAGATGCAAATATTTTTGGAAATAAAATGTTTTTGTGTGTGGCAAATAGATATCAAGTAATAGATTCACTGGATTTTAGAACTCTATTCTTGGTTTTTTTGAGAAATCTCCCTACTGTTTCCATAGACACTGAAACAGAAAATGTTTCTATTAGCAATCAAGAGAATTTACTTTATTGAAACACCCCTATCCACCAATGCAAGTTGCTAAGAGTCTTTTGATATATGCCATTTTCACCAGCGTAATATAATATTTCATTGTCATACTGATTTGAGCTTCTCTGAATAGTGACAATGAGCAACTTCTCATTTACTTACTCGCCACCTCTCTGTCTTCTTCAAAGAATGTCTGTACTATATTTTTTCACCTCCAGTTTAATTTGCTTTGCTAGTTTCTAGCCAGTTTATCTAATGTAAGTTTCTTAGTATGCAATCTTTTATTCCATTTTATGTGCTCAGCTCTTTTGTAATAATTTAACTGTGCATAGATCAGCAAAATAGCTGGTTAAAAATTAAAACTCAAAAAATCTGTTTCCTTAATATATGCAAATAAATAATGAACTAGCAGAAAAGAGAAAAATTACTATTTCAATCAAAACAGTTTTCAGATCCATTAAGTAATTAGAAATCCACTAAACAGAAGATGCAATTGAGCCATGCGATGAAAACTATAAGTGACATGTGAAAGAAATACAAGAGGACTTTAGGAAGTGGAAAATATTTCACAATCACTGATTAGAAAAATCAACATTGTTAAAATGATGATCTTACCTAGATTATTAAATAAACTCAATGCAGTGGCCTTCAAAATTTTAAAATACAATTTTCAGGGACTCAGAATGGTCACCTGAAAAATTTGTAAGGAATTATAAAACATCCCAAATAGCGAAAGATCACTGTATCACTGTCTTCCCATTCATCATTGATTTGCTTGAGCGGGCACCAGTAACTTCTCCTTATGTCCTGTCTCATGCTAGTAGAGCCCAAGGGCATCTGCTTACTCCAGGAACATAAAGAGCCTCAAACCATTCCATCACGTCATGGGAATGATGTCTATAATTGTTACTGGTATTTGGCATATCAAATACAACACGGGTAGCTTGCCAGGCTCTGCCAAGCCAAAGATATTATGAGAAATAAGTAATTGGGAATAATCACATTACCAGATTTTGATGTGTAATATAAAGCTATATTAATAAAAAATGCATGGTACTGAAATAAGGATAGTCTATAAGGCCAACATGTTCAAATTAAGAGTAAAAAGATAGTGAAACTCTTTTGGAACATAAAAAGTTCCTGAATGGTGGTATTGTTATTATACAAGAATAAATAGCATAGAATTATTGTTAATGCTGAATGCACAAGCACATACATTTTTAATTTGTAGAATTTAAGTATGAACACATTATAGGATTGTTGAGTATATAAGGATGCAGAAAATAGCTAAAAGACAATAGGGCCGGAGCGATAGCCCAGCAGGTAGGGCGTTTGCTGGCTGCGCGCCGGCCCATGCCGCCCGGGTCAATCTCGGCATCCCATATGGTCCCCTGAGCACGCCGGGTGATTCCTGAGTGCAGAGCCAGGAGTAACCCTAACACGCCGGTGACCAAAAAAAGACAATAAATGCCAATTGAAGTGAAGGCAGATGCACCAAGAACTGCTGCAGGCTCTGTATAAGCTGCTGTGGGCTCTCTCCATATTCAGGAAAACACTTAGCCTCAACTCAGATATAAAAATTAAGAGAAAACAGGCACTGTGGAAAACTTTTTCAAAATAATATATTTCATTAAAGTGTTTATATATTTGATGTATAAATAATTGAGTGATTCCTTTTTTCTTAATTTATTTTTGATTTTTTCTTAGAATATAAAATATCAAAAAATAGTTTTGGTGGCTTATTGTCAATAATGATAATGTTATTTTACTTGTCAGAATTGTAGGAAAACTCTTAATTGCTGATTTCAACAAGCTATTTATATTTCCTTTGTAGTTGCATATTTGCCTAATATTCAAAATATAACTAAATAAACTCACTGGAAGGATCCTGTTTAAATGTCTAAACATTGTGAGGAAAAAATTAATATCTCTTTAAAATATGTGTATCATGCACTATGTAAAATTTTGTAAGACAATAAACTTCCTATACTTTATGTTTGTAAAATAATTGACACTTGCTAATGTACTGCTCAAGAAATATTTGTAAATCATTTATAAGAAAGCTGGTTTTTATTTTTTGAGCAAATATTGACATAGCAGAGTATTCAGACTAAAAGCTTAGAAGAAAAAACTAAGTACATGCAATCTAAGCATTGATAGAGAACTAAATCTAGAAAAAAAGAATAAAGAGGGAATCAAGACATTAGTAGCATAAAATGATAAATAGTGGTAATTTTTTGAATTATTTTTGTACAATTATCAGTGAATGGAAAATTTTAATGATAAAAACATGGTCCAGAATGAAAATATAAAAGTATTTTAGATTTACTTTATAAACATATAAAATATTATATAACTCATACATTTAATATAAATAAAAATATCACTATCACTATCTTCCCGTTAATCATCTATTTCCTAGAGCGGGCACCAGTAATATCTCCATATGTCCTGTCTCATGCTAGTAGAACCAAATGCATCCGCTTGCTCCAGGAACATAAAGGGCCTCAAACAATTATCCGCTTGCTCCAGGAACATAAAGAGCCTCTAAACATTTTTATTAGGTCATGGGAATGACCTAATAAAAATGTTACTGGTTTTTGGCATATCAAATACTACACGAGCAGCTTGCTAGGCTTGCCCTGCTGTGGCATACTGTTGTAGTCACCTCTAAATAAAGCATTTATTGATGAACCGCGCTGCTGGGCTGTAATAGTCTGGTCTGCTGAGTGGAAATGTGACTAGAGGGGTAGTCCGGATGTGGAAAATGTCGGGCCCCATGGGGTAGGGGAGGGTTGTATGGCTTGTTGTGAAGCTCTTTGGGGTGGCAGGCCAGGGCTAGAAGCCGCCATGCCTCCTGGGCGCCACAAACAGCTGGGCACAGGGAGAGCAAGGAGCAGCTCTGCCCCATGTCTGAGAGTCTCTGGTTCAGCAAACCTGGGCCGGATTGAAAAAAAAACTGCTGCAGGGTGGCTGTTGATTATCTGGGCTGTGATAGTCTGGTCTGCTGGGTGGAGTTGTGACCAGAGGGAAGTCCGGATGTGGAAAATGGCGGGCCCCATGGAGTAGGGGAGGGTGGTCTGGCTTGTTGTGAGGCTCTGTTGGGGTTGCAGGCCAGGTCTAGAACCTGCCATGCCTCCCGGGAGCCTCACGACAGCTGGGCACATGGAGAGCAAGGAGCAGCTCTGCCCCATGTCTGAGAGTCTCTGGTTCAAGCATACCTGGGCCGGATTGAAAAAGAACTGCTGCAGGGGTGGCTGTTGATGATCCAGGCTGTAAATTTTATATAATATTTATATATTATTAAATAAATATGAAAATTATATTTAAAATATAAATATTTTTATATTTGAGAGAATATAAAAAATAAAGTTGCAAGAAAAAGTGCTGGGTTGCCAATTAAAGAATTGGATAATTGAAAAAATAATGATGTTAAAGCTTGATTTTGGTGAAGAATCTTGCTGCCTGTGAGACCATTAAAAGGGAAATAGAATGGAAATATACAATAATTGTAGGAGAATGACCAGATATGAAAAAAATCACATTTGGATGAATTCAGTCAGTCATAATAAGGAGTTGGTAGTAGTTGGGCAATGTTATGAAAAATCCTTACACATTTTAATAGTGCAAATACTGTGTTCTGATATATGTTTGATGAAAATAATTATTTTTGCTTAACAGAGAAAGACATGAGGAGGTAAGAGCTTAATATAGGCTTAATAACTGAGGACAAAAGAAACTATTGACAATAACTGGGAATTTTGATATAATCACTATGTTGAATAGTATATGAACAATTAAAAACACTGAAAGGAAAAACAACTTTTAATCAAGTTAAATAATTAAGTAAGAATTTGTTTCTCTTATTTTTGAAATGCAATCTCAAGCTTCTCAGTCAAAAATCATTGCTTTCTTGTAAGCATTGTATATCTGCTCCAAAAAATACAGTGAAGTGATATTGACCAGAGACATAAATTATATAGGCCAGAATATATAAATGACGTCTACATCTGAGGTTGGATAACTTAAAGTGATATTCAAAAGAAAAAAAGCAGAAATGTTATGTAAGTGACGTAAAGAATGCTTTACAGAAAAAGCATGAAAATAGGATAGTGTTATCTTGTGCAAATCACTGTTAACTTCCGGAAGGGGACAGGTGGGCATGATTTGTGGCCTGTGGGAACATATTATAATTTCCTATAGTGGATCCAAATAACATAGTTTAGATTTTAAAATATCCACTGACTTTTTGTCTAGGAATATATTCATGGACCATGCTTAGAGACTTAGCTCCAATA
This sequence comes from Cryptotis parvus, assembly GCA_021461705.1. NCBI lineage: Eukaryota > Metazoa > Chordata > Mammalia > Eulipotyphla > Soricidae > Cryptotis > Cryptotis parvus. Next base: position 18,530 of record JAJIBD010003201.1, on the reverse strand, counting down.
AGCAATATAGAATAGGCTATTCAGGGTAAGTTTAGGACAGGCTCAAAAAGAGGTCAAGAAAAAATTGAAATAAGTGTTGTCCATAGGCGCAGTGGTGGTATGTCTGGGCTTGACTAGTAGAAACCAACTAGGGTTTGCATTTTGTAAATCACAGTATTTAAATAAAATTTAAAAAAGAAACTCAAATGAAATAAAAAATTAAATATTCTTGAGTAATACATATTTTACTCAATCACAGAACTCCTCAAAGTTTGAAACAAGTTGTTTTTTAAGCAAAACTTTGATGCTAGAATTATTTATATATCACTTACAAAATAAAACGTGTGTGTGTGTGTGTGTGTGTGTGTGTGTGTGTGTGTGTAAGCCTGAAACCAAAAGGTGGTCATTTCTTGCCATTACAGTTTCTTCTTTATTTTTCTAACTTGAGATAAATCAGAATGGCAATCCCAGTTTAACAATATCCTGCTGTTATTGAATCCAAGTTAAATTTCTGCATATCATGCCTGATTAATCCCTTTCCTTCAAACTACACACTTGTAATTGTCTTCTTTCATGTAAATTTCTCTCAGTGTCTGCCTTTTAGTTAACATACCTAGAAACAGCTGATATTTGTAGTGGACAAAGAAAACGGGTATTAAGCTAGTTCATAAACTGTATCATGAACTGGCCAGATGTCAAGGAGGACCTCATCTGCTGGTAATGGAACACAGCCTGTTGAAAAACAGCAATGCAATTAAGATTTTTGCCCATAGAGAGCTGGAATGGAATAATCTGTGGAAGGAAATACGCGAGCAGGTGCAATACATTGCTCATTTAAAAATATAAGGAAGGAGATTGATGTCTTTTTGAATTGAATGACTTTTTGCTGCAGGCACATCCATGAACTTTGTGGACAAAGATAATGAAAGGCTAAAGGTAATTAATGAGTAATTAAAGGCTAAATGTGAAAGACAGTCTACTTGGCAGCATATAAAAACACTGTAGTTTCCTGCAGTTACAAGGGGGGGAGGATTTTTTGGTCCAAACTTTAAACTTTTAAGTAGCAGAACTTGAAAAATGGATAATTTTGAAATGAACAAGTTTGCCATACCAAGGTCAATACGTTGACTTGAAGAAAAACATTCGCTGAAAAAGTGTCTCAAATGCTCAAATTTCCCTGATTCATTGAGTTTAAAGAAATAGCTGTACAGTATTTTAGGTACTAGCAAATTCATTCCTTTCCTTTTCTTGAAGCTATTGGCACCTTGGTTTGGGGTGGCAGGTGGAAGCTCATCTATCAAAGCCATTCCCAACTTTCTCTTCACTTCTAAGTCAATAACAATAATCACTTCCCAGCACATCAAGATGTCTTTTGCTAGCTAATGTAGTGTAGGGGTATTAATAATGACCTGGCTAACATACACCAGGAAGAACATAGGATATATTTAGGATACTGAGAATGTTCAAAGGAAATAAATAAAACATAAAGCTAGATAAATGGATAATTTATTAATACTATAGTATTTTATAGAACATAATTCCATATCAAGAACTGCCATAAAAATTAAACATAAATCCAGATGTCTCTTTTAAAACTTGAATAAATGAAAGCCCATTGAAATTAAAATACCAATTTTTATACCTTAATATAATATGATGCCATAATATAATTATAAACACAAAGTTTAGAAATTCTAGATAGTGAATGTAAAGCATAAGTTCATATTTTTCTAAATTATTGTGTGGCAACAGAGTATTTAGATTATATTAAAATGAAGTAATAATACAGGTAGAAAATCACCAGCACCAATGCAAATTTCATTGGTAATGGTCCTCTTGAGGTTATTAATAGTGTTAAAGATTATATGATATGACGTGATATAATTGAGTCATCTACCAGCAATGAAGATGCTGGCAACACAGAATTCTCAATTCCAAGTGATAATACTTAACAGAAACTGATGAATAAAGTAATCACTTGTGTGAAGTCCAACAATACTACACAGACAACAAGGATTCAATTTTCAGCATGGAGAAACTGATGTGTGCAAAGCTCAAGGGATATTTAAGAATGTATGCCATTTCTAATGACAGGAGAGGCGAATAATTAGCTACTGATCAAATTCTTCTTACCAAAGAAAGAATTTTTTATCAAAAGGTGAGAATATTTGCTTACATGAAAGACAATAATTTAGAGAAATTAAAAAATTTAATGTAAGTAATGTTTTTAAGTTTCTTGTTTAGTTTACAAGACTTAAACACTTATATATAAATTAATCAACAAGGTTACCTATGAGAAAGCATACCTATGATGAAAGTATATGAGTTATATAAAACAAAGAAATTTTCAATCATGTTCTAAAGGAATCTGCATTAATTTGCCTTACTGTTTCTCATATAAGTAAATACACAAATATAAGTACTATATAGAAGCTCATGCACAGGATTTAAGTATCCATCAAGGTATTCACATCAATAGTGAGGGCAAATAAGAGACATGTAATAGGGTTAATAGCCTCCTGAGTGTCCATAGTGTCTTTCATGATCATTACTCTTTTCATCTAATTATAGTTAAAATTGTGATGCACTTAAGGGTTTTTGGTACATTATTATCTTGGACTGTAGTTTAAGGAAAATTTTATTGGTACAGTTCAAGGAAATACAACTGAAATTGCCTCCTCAATCATGTCATAGACAATTTAATAAAATAATTATATGTTCATAACAATCCTTGTCCTCAAGTAGTCAATATTTAACTCAGAGGACTATAGGGGTGACATAATTCAGTAGAAACATTCTTTGAAAAGCCAAACGAAACAGTGAAAAGTGGGAGTATAGGATCAGACTCAAGGAGGATGCCTGAGGAAACTGGATAACCTCTTTTTAATACTCTTTTTACTACGTGTGCAATCTCCATTGGATTATATAAAAGATATTATAACAAAGGTACTGGGGAGAGCATTGAAAAGATTATCTCTTTATATCTGAGTGTGTTTCTTGAGCTCATCCTAGTCTACTCTCTGGCAATTTCTCTCCTTATTTTCTCTTTTCTAAACTCGGTCTACCTATTTTCCTCTAGTTGCTATGTTGCTATATCAATAGAAGAACTAGAACTAGTTCAGATTTAACTAGGCCAGTAAGGAGTATATAACTACATTAGGAACAGTTTGGTGCAATGCATGTGTGGGTGGTGGAAGGGCTGGGAGGGAAACTAAGGACATAGATAGTGGGAAATGTATACTGGTAAAGGAACAGATATTAGAATATTGTATGAGTGAAAACCAATCACAAATACTATTGAATTATGGTGATTCAATACAATTTAATTTAAAAAATAGTATATCACGTGAGATATACAATTACCAAGATGTTCATGTTTGGGTCTCAGTGATGCAGTGTTCCAGCACCCATCCCTCCACTTTGCCCATTTCCCACCACCATGTCCCTTGATTCCCTCCTCCCTCCCCCAGACTGCCTCTATGGAGGCACTTTGCCTCTTCTCTCTCTCTCTCTCCCTCCCTCTGTTACACATTGAGCTTGCACTACATAAATTTATAGGTTATCATGTATATCGCTTTGCCTACTCAGTTCTAGGCTAGTATTATCATTTCAAACAATTATTAGTACACTGTTCCTTTATCTGTCTTACCTAACTAACCTCTGACTCCCACATACTTGCTGTAGATTCCACCCACTGACAAGAACTCCTTATCTATTTTTTTCCTGACCTTGGATATTGGTATCAAAATATTTTTATATCCCACAAATCAATGCAGTCATTCTATATCTGTCCTTTTCCTCTGGCTAATTTCACTCAGAATGATCCTCTCCATGTCATGGATTTATAGGCAAATTTCATAACTCGTTTTTTCTAACAGCTAGATGGTAATCCATTGTGTAGATGTACCACTCTTTCTTTTTTCAGTCGTTTTTTTTCTCAGGTACTCAGTTTGTTTCCAGATTTTGACTATTTTGAATAGTGCTGCTAGGAACATTAAAGCGCAGATGGTGTTTCTGCTGTGTGTTTTTATCTCCAAGGGTATATTCCCAGGAGTCGTCTGACTGGGTGAAATAGGAGCTTAATTTCTATTTTGGGAGGAATGTCCATATTGTGTTCAAAAAGTCTGTACGACTTGACATCCCCCTAACAATGGAAGAGAGTTCCTTTTTCCCCACATTCATACAACACTTGTTCTTGCTCTTTTGGATATGTGGTAGTTTCTGTGGTGTGAGATGTATCTAATTGTTTACCAAGATAAAAGAGCAGTCTACAGAGTGGGAAAGAATATTCACCAAATACCCATTAGATAAGGGGTTAATATCCATGATACATCAGGCACTGGTAGAACTTTACAAGAAAAAAACAGCCAAGGCCATAAAAAAATTGGAAATAATAATGAATGGAAACTTCCAAGAAGAAGAAATTTGAATGGCCAAAAGTCATATGAAAAATGCTCATCCTCACTAATCATCAGAGAGATGCAAATCAATACATTTTCATTTTTAAGAGAAATGTAAGATAAATAGGAATATATATATATATATGTATATATATACACAAACAATTGGACAACTTTGAATAAGTACAAAAATTTAAGGACTCATAAATCCTTTCAAGAATGAACCCATAATAAATAGCTTTAACTGATAAATTATAATTACAGAATACAATGTTGCAGTGAAATATCTAAAAACAAAACAATTAAAGACGACTATAATAATAAACCTTGCCAAATGCCTAATATATAATTCATTTATTTCGCAAACTCTTTTTAAAAATAGAGTAGATAATTCTTCAAAACATATTTTAGAATTCGTTACCCTAATTTCAAAATTAAACAATGATGCAAATTACAACAAAGACTAATGCCAGTAACACTGATGAAAAAAATCAACAAAATGTTAGTGAATGTATCAAGCAACATATCAAAAGTGTTACACACCGTGATGTTATTCCAGAAATTAGACAGTACAACATATTTAAATTAATTAATATGCCACTTTAATATGAACAAAACTCTACAAAAATCAGAGATATTGTAGGAGATATGATGCGTGTATAGTCCAAATGCCATGGTTTGGTGCCGAGCACCACATATAATTCCCTTTGATTTCTTGGTTTCTACGTGTATACCTGAAGGCATAGCTAGGATTAATGCCTGAGTATTAAGTATCACTGGTACAACACAAAAAGAAAGAGAAGGTCAAAAAAAATCTTATCAATCACTTGTCACTTTTCTTCCCATTGTTCATAGATTTGCTCAAGCAGGCTCCAATAACGTCTCCATTCATAGGGAATGAGGTCCATTATTGTTACTATTTTTGGCATATTGAATACACCCTGGGTAGCTTGCCAGGCTCTGCCTTGGCTCTGGGTTCATCCCATGGCGTCCATTCTTTTTCTATGTCAGATCATCAACCATCCAAGGTCCCTGGGGCAGAGCCCCTGGGTGTAGACAAGCATGTCTCTGTCTGCCACCTGCCAATGCAGCCGGGCACCACAGTCACACCTGTAACACCTCGAGGAGCAGGATTAATAGGTGCAGAAAATGGATTTGTCCATATTGAATACATTATAAAAACTTCTGAAGACTGGAGTGACTGAACAGGGAGGAGGGTGTTTGCCTTGTAACTGGCCAAGCAGTTTCCATCCCTGGCATCCCATGTGGTACCCTGAGCACAACCATAAGTATTTTCTGAGTGCAGAGCCCAGAGTACCCCTGTGGATTGCTGGGTGTGATCCAGAAAGAAAAAAAAAATCTCAGTAAACTCAGAATCAAAATAAAATGTTCTGTTCACCAACCTTTGTCCCATATCTGATTTATTCACCCTACCTATCCCATCTCCACTAATTGAGTTGAAAGTCCAAATTCTACTTTGTCTTATTTACATTTTCCTATATAAGCCATTGAGTGAAATGATACATCGTCTGTTTTTCTATGACTTTAAAATTACACTAAATATAATATCTTCTAGGTTTAGCCATACTGTCGTGAATGATAGTGTTTAAATTCCTTCTTCCAACTAAAAAGTGTTCCAAAGTTCTACTGTTATTTATATCACATCTTCATTAGTCACTTGTCTGCATATGAATGTTTAAATTCCTTCCAGTTTTTGCTATTATAAGCTGTAATAATCTGGAAGTGCATATAAATTTTCAAATTATTGATTTTTATATTTTGTACATTGGAATGCTTTGTATATTTTTATTTAAGAGGATTGATTATTTTAACTATTTTTCTTATATCCGGTATGTTTATTTTGTTTATTTGTTTTACGCTTTTGGTGCCACACCTGGAATTGTTCAGGGATTATTCAGGAATCATTCCTGGTGGTGCTCTGGCAACCACAGCAGAAACTAAAGATAGAAATTGGGTTGAATGCGGTCAAGACATTTTAACTATGTCTTGTTGCAGGACTCCTCTAAGAGCCTCTGCATCTGCCCTGGATTGCCTCCTGAAGGTCACTTCATAGATAGGGGGGTAATTTAAATGTGGCAGTCTTATCTGACCATGTATTCTGTACTGGCTGGTTATAAATATTCTCTCATGCTACCACAATCATCATGGGACTAGCTAGATCTTACCAGCATATTTGCCTGGCCACGTTGGATCTCTAAGTAATTAGACCAGAGAGAAATTCTGCTTGCCTCCAAGCAAGCAAGCATAGCTCCCTGATAACTCAGAGACAACTAAAATACAAAACTACCGTGAAGTAGACTAGACTCTTGTGAAGGCTTGGAGAAATATTTAACTGGCATTAGTATTAATTAGTATTAGTCTTTGGTACAGTGACATGCCATCTCAGAAGCTCCCTTCTCTACCCTATAAAGGCATTTCCAGGCAGATCTTGGCTCAAAGCATTAGCATATAATAGGGCCTAGGTGAGGTGCTGGGAGAAATTACCCTAAGGGCTTTTGACCCTTCCTGCTTCCCATAACAGTGGGAGGTCTGAGTTGCAGGGGGTATAAAACCAGCCCTCTCTCTCTCTCTCTCTCTCTCTCTCTCTCTCTCTCTCTCTCTCTCTCTCCTCTCTTTTTTGGGCTCTCTTTTGGGGCTTGCACTCTTCTTGAGAGCCTTGTCTTTGTCTCTTTTTACAGGGCCTTAACACATTGGCCGCCATTGGCCTACACGTGGCTGGGGTTCTAGCTGGGAATCCTAAGCACAAGGTTTTCCTATTGCTGATTTGTATGCCTGAACCTGTGATAAGTAAAGCATTTTAAAACTGCATCGAATTCCTGAGTCTTCATCCATTTCCGCTGGCTCCAGAGGTAGAAGGGAACTTGCTTCCCGCACTGTCCGGGACCCGGGGTGTCCCCGACACCTGGCGTCCCTGGGTGCCACCTGGATTGTCTCATATTTTTAATCCTACAAATGAGCAACATAAAAATGACATTTGGGGCTGGAATGATTGGTGGGGTTCCACATGGTCACCCCTTGTGTTCAGGGCCTTCTACCTTCCCCAGACAGATGGACAAAGGAACAAGACCATGGTTGGTCATCAGTGGCCATTTAATTAAAGTGAATCCTGACAGTTATAGAGAAAAATCATAAAGGCTTGAGGGTTGCAATTGCAGATAGGTGGTAGAACCTTAATATCAATAGTGAACAAATGTAAAGTCCCTTCCTTCAGGGGACAATGTTCCAAGAGATCCACCCAAGGGCATGATTCAATCTAGGGGATTATCACTTTTTGATTTCCTTTACTTTTTTGTTCAATAAACAATAATATTAAATTTACTTCTCTCTCTCTCTCTCTCTCTCTCTCTCTATATATATATATATATATGTATATATAGTCAATTTTATAAACACTTAAGAATTACTCCTGGCAGTGCTCATGGACCATATAGGATACCAGGGTTGAACCAGATCAACTGCATCCTACCTGTTGTGCTATGTCTCATGGATGAACTTTATTTTTATTTTATTTTATTTTTTTTTTGCTTTTTTTGGGTCACACCCGGCAATGCTCAGGGGCTACTCCTGGCTCTGCACTCAGGAATCACTCCTGGCGGTGCTCGGGGGACCATATGGGATGCCGGGAATCGAACCCGGGCCGGCACAAGCCGGCCGCGTGCAAGGCAAACGCCCTACCCGCTAGGCTATCGCTCCGGCCCCAATGGATGAACTTTTAAATGGTCTCTCTGAACCCTTCGCAAAGGGTGACTTTTCTTAGGGACATGTTTAATATTTCCCAGACTGTGATCCTCAGGCTCAGTTAGTTTTTCCTAACCCCAATAGCGTCCTTTAATATTTATTGATTTTTGGGTCATGACAGAATTTGTTCTGTGACAGTGCTCTAAGCTTATTACACCTGTTTTGGCACTAGACTGGCCCTTGTCAAATCCAATATTATGTCTTGCCCTCAGTCCATTCAAGTCCCACAGCTGAACCCTCCTTTGAGGGGTGTAAGGGACTTAGGTCAATATTAGGGTAACAGAAAGTTGGTAAGGTAAATATGAAGATTGTCCAGGAATAAATGTTTCAAAGTCAGTTAATTTCTATATTACAAAAACAGTAGAAGTAACCAGCTTGCTGTGTCTCTACACACACACACACACACACACACACACACACACACACACACGAGACATTGCTCTAACATAAAAATATGCACAGGACATGAAAGAAAAAAACAATATTTCATTTATGTATACAACATAAAAAGTCATTAGAAGGTTTAACTTTGTAAGTTGCTGTGACTGATTAAGAGATAATGTGACTAACAGACAGGAGAAGTTGGACACAAAGAGAAGTTAAAGTTAAACTAGAGGATTAGATGTTCTCTGGTGGGGGTGCGAAAGGGTGTGCTCCCAGAAGTACTGGAATGGTATAATCCAACAAGTGATTATAATGGGGGTAGGTGGTTTCCCCTCCACACAGCTGAACTGGGTTTGATTACTGACACCCATATTTTACCCAAACATGACAAGAGTGATCATGAGCACAGAGCTATGAGTAAACCCTGAGTACCAATGAATGTGGCCATAAAACAACACAGCTCAAAAAAAATTAAACACTGACATTTTATCACTGATTTTTCAATAAAATAGATGCTACTGTGATTAAAACATTTTATTTTGCAAAGTCAAATGTAACCTTTTTTTATGAATCATTTTTTTTTAAATATCGAGTTTCTCTTATTTAAGACCTCAAAAATAACTGCAAATTATCTGGATACTTAAAGTTGTTATAACAAAATGCTTTATTTTTATTTCTTTAAAATGTTAATGTAATTTTGTATATCAGTAGAAAAAGAAGATACTTCAGTAAAAGTGATTATATTCTTTGAATATTTTATTTTTAATAACATCTATAATTGATATTTGTACATGATAACTAATAGCTTGAGAATGCTTCATAGATGTAGGTTAATGCTTTTTTTTAGAGATAGGTTGAAAACTCAAATCATCTTATTTTTTCAGGAGTTATATTTCAAGCACATTATTTTTGAAAATCATCAGCTTTCATCCAGTCATACAGTAACTAAAAAGCTAAGGTCACATCTATATTCCCTTTGATGAGAAGCTTTATTTATTTCATTGTACTTCTGATTTCACAACAGTGACAAATATTTTACCAAATGTTTGCAAATCTTTAACTTATAGACACCTAGAATTAAGTGTTGGTTAATGTGCTTATGAAAGGTTTATATGAGTAGTAAAGTCATTGATTGCCTAGCAATTTTAAAGTGCAATGTCCTAACATAAAAGTCATTATTTTAACAGATGAGTTTTAGTGCATTTAAGCATAGTTATGAATGTAGGAACAGCAACTGCGATATGTAAATTCATAGAGAGAATGAGAGAGGGTACCCTACATTGTGTTGGAGGATCTTGTAATATCTGGTGGTAACAGTGACCAGAGGGCTGGATTTATATATAACTTGTGCAAGACTTCCTGGTTTCACTTATCATCTGTGTAAAAAATTACAGCTTTCTGTTCAGTAAAATTTCCATTTCTAGAGCATAGCCTCTCTAATATCCTGAGATGACAATATTTGGAAAGTTGTTAAGACTGATGAGAAGAAATCTGTAGCTCTCCATTAAAACTTTAAAATAATTTTCATTTTCCAATTTTATTTCTCTGCTTTACTTAGAGCTTTGCACTAAGATAATGAAAGATAATATAGATAGCACTTGGTTGCTTTATACTTGTTAGGAAATGTAACAATCTAACAGGAACTTCTCTTTTTGACAACATATGAAAACCCCTGTGCATCTTGTTTAATTATGATGAAACCTAAGAGACATCAAGGGTGCCTTCAGACACTTTTACATATAATGGTCACTTTTTATCTGATATTCCTGGAGTTCTCTTTTGAATGATTTTATAATTTTAGCATCCGAATTTTGATTCTTGGTGTTTAATTCTTTTCCATGTCATATCAACTCCATTGTGTTTAATTATTTCTTATTATAGGGTGAGCCTTTGTCATCACAGAATGTTTGTAGTTCTCTTGAACTATATTAGAGATTGAGAACTATACTCTGCCATTCATGATTACTAAAAATGTTTTCATAACTTATCTTCTACCTTTATCAGTTGTTCTCAATTGCATTCAATGTTGCCTAACAGAAAACATTTCTAACATGGGCATAAAGGGGCCAGGATATAACAGGCAGTAAGTCAGAATTCTGCAAATGTCCTACAATATATAGGGCATACCTGAAAACAAAGAATTATTTTTAAAAAGGCAGATAAACTTGAAGTTGTAAAGTAAAACTCTAAATATGTTCAATTACTTTATTTTAAAAATATATATTATATTAACTTCCCTAGGATGAACAACACTTCAGCTAGTTAAAAAAAAAAACTTCAACTACATTTAAGTTTAAAATAAAATTAAGATTAAGTGTTCTTTTATATAATTTTGCTACACTGGCAATAAAACACGGCACCTTTTTAAAGTTGCTACTGGCAATTTTTTTTATGATCTGTACTATTTTCCACAAAATTGAAGAAAAAAATGCTGTGTTTCAGTGTCATTGTTTTGGGACTCAGTTTTCAACTGAATGAGTTTTTAAAACTTTATCTTTAATGAATTTTTTTTGGAAACTCAAATCTTGGTATACAGCTGCATAGTAATTTTTTTTCCAGTGACTCTTAGAATATCTAAAATATTGAACGAAAAGACACTGGAATATTTATTCAGACACTTAAAGAGCTCTAAAAACAACCAAAGTAGACTCTATTGACCTTAAATAAAATATTTTTTTTTAAATCATGAAAATATAAGCAAATAAAACAGCAATAATTTCTTGGGCAAGAATAGCTTTCAAAATTCTTAAATTTTTTCACTCCCCATGAAATTCTTCTGAATCAGATTTAACAATGCCCTTCAGTTCATTTTTTCCAGTAACTGAACCACTCTGAGCTTGACTAAAGCTGGTACAGGATAATCAATATATACTGCTTTTCCTGAACACACAGCAGAACATGCATCTTAGAAATGGGTGGAAAGTTCTCTTCATTATATCCAGGAAAGCCTCTATTTCTCTTAACACCCGTCTGTTGACTTGTGCTTATACTGTGATCTTCTATAGTTGCTGCCTTTTAAGAATTTATGGGCCATGAAGTCATGATAGGCTTTTTAGCCAGCTTTTAGCTTGTGGCTTTGCATCAAATAATCCCTTATACTCTTGCCAAATGAGAGGAATGTATTTCTCCTCAAGAGAATTCACAGCTTACACATTTGATTTTTAAAAGGAAAGAATGTTTCCTGTGCCAACCATGTTTGTCTTTCTCATTAGGGACCTTAACCCTAAATATTTTCTCTTCTGAACCATGTCTTATACTTTCACCCCTGTTTCTACTGTATTTTTATTATTATATTCCAACTAATTTTGCAGAATGCTTTTTAAAACTACCATGTACCTGTCATTAATATTATCACACACTAAGATGGAAGAAACAATAAGATGAAAGAAAATATTTCCATCCTCCTATAAGATGGAAGAAAAGATTTTAAACATAACAACAACAACAAAAAAATCCTCATAGCTACAGGAGTTGAGTTCTCTAAATGTTATTCAGGTCTTGACAGAGATTATCACTGTTACTGTCTTCCTGTTGTTCATTGATTTGCTGGAAGGGGTACCAGTAACATCTCCATTCTGTCTCAAGCAAGTGTAGCTCAAGGGCATCTGCTTGCTCCAGAGACAGGAAGAGCCTTAAACCATTCTTCAGGTCATGGAATTGAGGTCCATAATTGTTGCTAGATTTTGGCATAACAAATAAAACAGGCTCTGCGGGACAGAGATTACTATTTACTTATTTTTTGGTAATTGGTACTTTGGCTATCTGATCAGATACTAGTTTACAATTATCATCCTTGCATCAATTTTAATGGTTTTATTTATAAACCTCATATAATATTATTCATTCTAGGATACACTTGCATATTTGGTTTTAGAACTTCTTTGATTCTAGATTTAGTCATTTGTACATTCTGTTTTCTATTTTGGCTCTACTATATGCTTGTCTGTGGCAGTGAATTCAATCCACTTCAAGTTTTCACCCACATGTAATATGGTCAGATGGATAAAAATTTGCCTTTTATCTTATAGAGTGAGACAAATTACTGTAAGCAGATTTTCAAATATCCTAAATTGAAACTATATTTTGCAATACTTGATCATTTTTGATAATGAAAATAATCTCAAGTAATTAATAAAGAATTGGCAATTTAATTTAGAAGGCATAGATGTGTCTTTAATTACTCTATATATAAATAGAGTAATTATTCCTAAATACTTAGTATAGATCTTAAAAATTATAAAATATTTTTGATGAAAATTAGCATTAAATTTCAGATATGCCATTAGCAACAAATACCTCATAATAGACACTTAAATAATCTATTGACACAATGTTAAGAACTTTGGTATTGATGACTTCCAATATTAAAGACATAGGCTATTTAATTCTTATACTTTCTATTTATATAGTTCAGATATCTTTCGTTACTTCCCAGCTTCTCCACCAATGACACTGAAAGTATTGATTATGGTTTATAAGTTTCAATAATAATAAAATCAAGCATCATATCTTTATATTCATAGCCTTATCATATTGAAGCGCTGAGGTTCGGGGCCAGAGGGATAGCCCAGCGGGCGGGTGTTTGCCTTTCGCGAGGCCGGCCTGTGCCAGCCAGGGTTCGATCCCTGGCATCCCATATGGTCCCCCAAGCACCACCAGGGAGTAATTCCTGAGTGCAGAGCCAGGAGTAACCCCTGAGTGTCACCGGGTGTGACCCCAAAAGCAAAGAAAAAAAAAGAACACTGAGGTTCTATTGTCATTTCTAACATGTACTTTTTACAAATAATAGTAAACAAAAATAAGAATGGTAGTTTTAATTAGGAAACTACATTTCTGGATAATAATAAAATTTGGCAAACCAGTTTTTTTAAAAACAATGCTTTTATGTATATGCTTGAAAATAAGAAAGTCATAGCAAGGCCTTATACAAAGTATGATGAGGAAAAAAACATTCAAATGCAATGACCTGAAAGTGCAACTTTTGAATTAGTATGGGAATTACAAACTGACTTGCAGTGAGATAACCTCATAGTGAATGTCAAACTGAATTCAAATAATTAGAACACTATTAGCAGCCAATCAATGTCCAAGACATTGATATGAGATAAAGGATTTAGTCATCAAGAGCTTGGATCATTTGTGAGGCAATAAGGATAAAATAAAGAGAGATGAGAGTAAAAGTTCTCATAAGAACTTGGATAGGCTCTCACCCTGGCCTGCCTGCATCTCAGGTAGTCTCTGGGGTGCGCGGCTGGCCGGGCGGGCGCCTGGGGCTGTGGTAGAGCTCCAGGTCTCGGCAGAAGGTGGAACTACAACCCCAGAAGTCCGAGCGGAACCGGAAGTAAACCGTCCTTTTTGAACTCTCACCCTGGCCTGCCTGCATCTCAGGTAGTCTCTGGGGTTGCACGGCTGGCCGGGCGGGCACCTGGGGCTGTGGTAGAGCTCCAGGTCTCAGCAGAAGGTGGAACTACAACCCCAGAAGTCGGAGCGGAACCGAAGTAAACCGTCCTTTTGAACTCTCACCCTGGCCTGCCTGCATCTCAGGTAGTCTCTCTGGGGTGCGCGGCTGGCGGGCGGGCGCCTGGGGCTGTGGTAGAGCCCCAGGTCTCGGCAGAAGGTGGAACTACAACCCCAGAAGTCCGAGCGGAACCGGAAGTAAACCGTCCTTTTGAACTCTCACCCCTGGCCTGCCTGCATCTCAGGTAGTCTCTGGGGTGCCCGGCTGGCGGGCGGGCGGCCTCACGCGGCCGCTTAGTATTACTAAAAGTAGGAAATTCAACACCAAGGGTAGGTAATACCCTCAAGAAAAAAAAAACAGTACACTAGAGTAATCTATCCCTGAACACCACAACACCATGGGAAAACAACGCAGATCCCCAGCTCGAAGAACAGATGAAGGAATTGACTGTGAAGAATCAAAAAAGAATACAGATATGCATGATCACTCTGACAATGAAACTAGAGAGGAAATTGGTAGGATGTTTAAGGAGCTCAACGAAAAAAAATTGAGCAGATGTCCAATAAAATACAGGAGAACATAAACGAAGCAGTTGAAAGGGCAGTCAATAAACTACGGGAGGAAATGAGAGCAGAAATGAGAACCATGCAAAGAGAAATATTATCACTTAAAAACTCAGTAGATGAAATGAAAAACACAATCGGGGCTCTCAACAGTAGGATGACAGCAGCGGAAGAGAGAATCAGTGAGACTGAAGATGAGCTGCAGAAAGCACTCAGAGAACTACATAAGATGGAAAAAGATCGGAAAATGGATCAGCAACGGAACAGAGAACAATGGGATGGATGAAGCCAGGCGAAACAACATAAGAATCATCGGAGTCCCAGAGGGACAGGAAAGTAACCCCAAGGAAATTAAAACAGTTAAAAAAACATCCTGGCTGAAAAGTTCCCTGAGATAAAGGATGAAGGCATCCAGATCCAAGAAGCCCGACGCGTACCAGCAAGAAGAGACCCCAATAGAAAGACCCCAAGACACATCCTAGTCAAAGTAATGGATGCCATAGACAGAGACAGAATTCTTCAGGCAGCAAGATCCAAGAAGGAAATTGTGTACAAAGGAGCATCCATTCGACTTTCAGCAGACTTCTCAGAAGACACCCTCCAAGCCCGAAG
This sequence comes from Cryptotis parvus, assembly GCA_021461705.1. Classification (NCBI taxonomy): domain Eukaryota; kingdom Metazoa; phylum Chordata; class Mammalia; order Eulipotyphla; family Soricidae; genus Cryptotis; species Cryptotis parvus. The sequence continues at coordinate 3,375 of JAJIBD010003201.1, read as the reverse complement.
ACAGTGGTGGGATATAGTAAAAAAACTTAATGAAATGAACGCCTCAGCAAGAATTCTTTATCCAGCTAAACTCTCACTCAGATCTGAAGGACAGATATACAACTTCTTGGATAAACAACAGCTTAGGAACTTTGTAAAATCAAAACCAACCTTAAAAAGAAGGACTGAATGATCTACTATAAGGCGAGACATAACCCAAAAGAACAACCAACCTACACAGAAAGATGGCACAAAATCCCATGACAATAATCTCTCCAATGTCAACGGTCTAAATGCACCAGTTAAGAGACACAGAGTGGCAAAATGGATCACAAAATTGAATCCGACATTCTGCTGCCTTCAAGAAACACACCTGAACAATCGGAGCAAAGACAGGCTCAAAATAAAAAGGCTGGAAAACAATCCTTCACTCAAACAACCCATACAAAAAGGCTGGGGTAGCCATACTGGTATCTGACAACATAGACTTCAGGCTGAAGAAGGTCAGAAGGGACAGTGAAGGTCACTTCTTAATAGTCAAGGGATGCATATATCAGGAAGAAATCATGCTATTAAACATATATGCACCCAATGAGGGGCCAGCAAAATACCTAAAACAACTACTAATAGACTTCAAAGAAGACATTGACAGCAACACAATTGTAGTTGGAGACTTCAACACTGCTCTACCAACCCTGGATAGATCAACAAGATTGAAACTTACCAAGGAAATACTGGCCCTAAAAGAGGAGATGGAAGAAAGAGGGCTGGTAGACATATACAGGACATTTCATCCCCAAAAAGCTGAATACACTTTCTTCTCCAGTGCACATGGAACATACTCCAAAATAGATCACATGCTGAGCCATAAATCATACCTCCGTAAAATCAAGAAGATAGAAATTGTGCCAACTATTTTTTCAGACCATGATGCACTGAAAATAGAAGTTAATTGTACACAAAAACGGAGACCAATACCAAGTACCTGGAAACTAAACAGCTCACTGCTGAACAACCAGCAAGTCATAAAAAGAAATCAAAGAGGAAATCCAAAGATTCCTTGAAACAAATGAGACTGAAGACACGAATTACCAGAACTTGTGGGATACAGCAAAAGCAGTGTTAAGAGGCAAGTTCATAGCTCTTCAAGCATTCATCAGAAAAGAAGAAAAGGCCATCATAAACAGTCTGACTTCACAACTTAAGATCTTAGAGAGTGATCAACAAAAGGAGCCCAACCCAAGCAGAAAGAAAGAAATAATAAAACTTAGAGCAGAAATCAATGAGATGGAATGTCAAAAAACAATCCAGAAGATCAACGAAACCAAAAGCTGGTTCTTTGAAAAAATAAACAAGATTGACAAACCACTTGCAAGACTTGTAAGAAAAGGAAAAGAGAGAACCCAAATAAATAGAATCAGAAATGAAAACGGAGACATCACAACTGAAAACACAGAAATTCAAAAGATCATCAGAGATTACTATGAGAGCCTGTATGCCACGAAACAAGAGAACCTAGAAGAAATGGACAAATTCCTGAATTCCTATAGCTTCCCAAGTCTGCAACAAGAAGATTTGGAATACCTCAACAAACCTATCTCCATTGAGGAAATAGAATCGGTAATCAAAAGTCTCCCCAAACACAAAAGCCCAGGCCCAGACGGATTCACCAGTGAATTCTACAAAACCTTTAAAGAGGACCTACTCTCAATTCTTTTTTAAGCTCTTCCGGCAAATTGAAGAAACAGAAATACTTCCAAATAGCTTTTACGAGGCACATATCACCCTGATACCCAAAGCAGACAAAGATGTCACAAAAAGGGAAATCTACAGACCAATCTCCCTGATGAATACAGATGCTAAGATCTTCAACAAAATACTAGCAAATAGAATCCAAAGAGTCATCAAAAAGATTGTACACCATGACCAAGTGGGATTCATCCCGGGAATGCAAGGATGGTTCAACATCCGCAAGTCAATCAACATAATACATCATATCAACAAAAAGAAAAATAAAAACCATATGATCATATCAATAGATGCAGAGAAGGCATTTGACAAGATTCAACACCCGTTCATGATGAAATCTCTCCGTAAAATGGGGATTGAAGGAACCTTCCTCAAGATAATCCAGGCCATCTACTACAAGCCCACAGCGAGCATCATTCTCAATGGGGGAAAAACTGAAAGCCTTCCCCTTAAGATCAGGGACAAGACAAGGCTGCCCACTCTCACCACTTCTATTCAATATAGTACTGGAAGTACTTGCCATAGCAATCAGGGAAGACAAAGACATTAAGGGCATCCAGATAGGAAGGGAAGAAGCCAAGTTATCACTATTTGCAGATGACATGATATTATACCTGGAAAACCCAAAACTCTCTACCAAGAGGCTCCTAGAAATAATACATTCTTATAGTAGAGTAGCAGGGTACAAAATCAATACCCAAAAGTCAATGGCCTTCCTATATGCAAACAGCGAAAGAGAAGAAAGGGACATTAAAGAAACTATCCCATTCACAATTGCACCACAGAAAATCAAATACCTAGGAATCAGTTTGACAAAGAATGTAAAGGATCTCTACAAAGAAAACTACAAAACGTTACTTCAGGGAAATAAAAGAAGACCTGAGGAAATGGAGACACATTCCCTGCTCATGGATTGGAAGGATTAACATTATCAAAATGGTAATACTCCCTAGAGCTTTATACAGATTCAATGCGGTCCCTATAAAGATACCCATGATGTTCTTCAAAGAAATTGAACAAACACTCCTGAAATCTGTATGGAATAATAAAACCCCATGAATAGCTAAAGCAATCCTTGGGAAAAAGAAGATGGGAGGTATCACTTTCCCCAACCTCAAGCTCTACTACAGAGCAGTTGAAATTAAGACAGTGTGGTATTGGTATAGAGACAGACCCGTAGACCTATGGAATAGAACTGAGTATCCTGAAACACACTCACAAATATACAACCACTTAATCTTCGATAAAGGAGCAAAAAAATATTAAAGTGGAGCAAAGAAAGCCTCTTCAACAAATGGTGCTGGAAAACTGGGCAGCTACATGTAAAAAAGACCTCCTTCTAACGCCATGCACTAAGAAGTCAGATCAAAATGGATTCTAGATCTCGATATCAGACATGAATCTATAAAGGTACATCGAAGAAAACATAGGAGAAACGCTCTATGACATCGAAGCGAAAAGTATCTTTAAAGCGACACACCACTGACCAAGCAAATGGAAGCAATGATAAACAAATGGGATTATATAAAATTGAAAAGCTTCTGCTGCACCTCAAAAGAAACGGTGACCAAGATACAAAGACAATCCACAGAGTGGGAAAGGATATTCACCCAATACCCATCTGACAAGGGGTTAATATCCAGGATA
>JAJIBD010003200.1:0-21869 GCA_021461705.1 Cryptotis parvus | reverse complement strand
GTTGACCTTTCCAAAGTTTTATATATTCTGAATGTAAACCCTAAACACTGGTTCTTTGAGATGAAGTTCCATTCTGATTTTTTCCTGCAGAATACTATGCTGAGTGGATACCATAGGGTTAAATCAATCAACTGCTAATACAAAGTATTTTACGTAAATCAGATAAATTGTCATGTTATTCTTTTATTTTCCAATAAATGAATTCAGTGACATGGACAGTGAATTTGACAAGTATGCCCCCGAGTCTGAGCTCAATCAGATAACATCAAAATAATTAATCCATTTTTCAGTATTGACATAATCTAAACAAAATGAACATTCAACAGGCTATCAGGTATCAGCATAACCCACCTTCAAATATATCATCCAGCTAGTTAATTTTAATTGTAATTGTAAGAAATATTTTCACCCTTAAGAATTAATTCGGGTTTCTGTCTTCTCTTCCTTGTATTAAGAAGCTGACCAAAAGAGTTATAAAACTTGGTAGATTTGTCTCTATATTCTTGTTAATAGTACCTGTAAAGATGAACGCAGGGCCAGAGAGATTAAATAGGGGTAAGGTGCTTGCCTGGCATCTGACCACCCAGGTTTCAATACCAGATAGCCCCTACAGCTCCCCAATCCCTACCAAGACTGATTCCTGACAGAGCCAAAAACCCTTGATCACACCTAGGTGTTATCCCCAAACATAAAGATAAAGATGAACACAGACCCGGAGACTCTAATAGTGACTCAAAGGAGGATGTGCACTTTCATCTGTCCAGCTGGAGTAGGCAATGGCCAACTGAAAACTCAAGGAAATTTCTTATACAGGACTCGTAGATTAATATAAAGATAAAATTCAGTGTTGGTGGGAATGCTGGCTGGTAGTCTTTCTGGAAAACAATATGGACATTCCTCCAAAGACTAGAAATTGAACTCCCATTTGACCCAGCCATACCACTCCTGGGAATATACTCTGGAAAGCCAAAAATATGCAGCGGAAACACCATCCCTACTTTTATGTTCATAGCAGCATTATTCACAATAGCCAGAATCTGGAAACAACCAGAGTGCCCGAGAATCGATGACCGGATAAAGAAGCTTTGGTACATCTACACAATGGAATATTATGCAGCTGTTAGGAAAAATGAAGTTATAAAATTTGACTATAAATGGATGGACATGGAGAAGATCATGTTGACTGAAATTAACCAGAAGGAGAGAGACAGATACAGAATGACTGCATTTATTTGCATGGCATAGATACATATGTGCATATTGTGATGCCAATATCCAAGGTCAAGTGAAACATGACCTTGTATCAGGAGGTCATGTCAAGGGTGGAAATTGTCGCAAACGTGTGGAAGTCAGAGGCTGGGTAGGACAGAGAATGGAACAGTGTGCTGATAATTCTCGAGGGTACTAGTGCCAACCTAGAACTGAGCATTAAATATAGGCAAAAGGATATACATGACAACACTTTAATGTATGTTCTCTAGTTGATAGTCTGGAGGGAAGGAAGGGAGGGAGAGAGAGAGAGAAAGGGAAAGTAATGGGGAACCTGCCATAGAGGTGGGCTGGGGGAGGGGGGGGAGGGAACCGGTAGTTGGTGATGGGAGATGGGCACTGGTGGAGGGATGGGTGCTGAAACACTGTATGACCAAAACCAGGTATGAACTTTTTAATTGTGTATTTTTGTGATTGTGTATCTCATGGTGGTATAATAAAATGCTTAAAAAAAACTCAAACATGAACATCTTGTAACTGTACATCTAACGGTGGTATAATAAAATATTTTTTAAAAAATAAAAAAAAAAACGATAAAATTCAGTATGTCCTAAGAAAGGAACATTAGCTCACTATAATAGTGACCACCACTTCAACCAAGATTCGTGAAGAATGTCCCGTTCATAAAGACTGCTTCATCATCTTGCAAACAGATCTAAATTTATGCTTACATTGCACATCTTTCCAGCCTCGATTTTCTTCGTAATATAATGCGACACAATATTCTTTGACATTGTTGGGCTCACCTGGGATCCACAATCTGAAAGAGAATAGGATAAACACGTTCCTCTGTTCCAAAGTCATAGTACAGGTATGTACTATGTGCAAGGCAAGTACATAGCACTTGCCTTGCACACAACCAGCCAGGTGTAATCCCAGCTATCCCCAAGCACTGCCAGTGGTAAATTTGGCATGCAGAGCCAGGAGTAAGCCCTGAACATCAGTGCATTAGGCCTAAAAAGAAAAAAAAAAAATTAAAGTGTTCCTCAAATAGTGCTTTGAAAAGAGACATAGAAGTGTATGGAACGCCGGTGAGAGACACACAAACGTCCTTCCCATCCACATGCAGACCTGCACCATCTGCTGCTGTCTCCAGGAAACCTGCTGACACATCTAGAATTGCTCCATCTCATTGCCCCAGAAGCCTCCCCTGCAGACACTCCAGAGGCTCCCCCTACTGTTATATGGCCCATCTGCAGACACTATCACTTATCCCAGTGGTTATCTCAGTGATGAAAGACCTTCCCTAGGCCTAAGATCATAGGACAGAGGTCCTCGGACTACATCGTTTTCAAACATTGATGGAAACAAAATAATTCTAGTCTAGAAACACAACTGCATAGAGTCTACACATTCTGCCCTTGTGCACCAGGTCTGAGTACCTGGTCTCCTCCACAGCTCAAGGGTATGTGTGTTAAGGTCGGCATTAGGGATTTGTCAAAATGAGAGAGAGAGAGAGAGAGATAGGCATTCTCTCTCATGCAGATGTAACATTTTACTTTACAAAAAGTGGACCTGGAATGATGTCATCCGATTTATAATGGCATTTACAATTTATAATGTGAGATGTCACATACATGTGAGACTCACATACATGGGGCAGAGTTGCTACCGGCTCTCCCTGTGCCTAACTGATCACAAGGCACCCGGGAGTGATAGAGGGTCCTAGTCCTGGCCCACCACCCAAGCAGAGCCTCACAATAAGCCAGAGTAACCCCCACACCATGAGGGCTGCCATTTTCTACATCCAGACTCCCCTCTCATCATGCTCCACCCTAGCAGAAGAGCTAATAGCAGCCAGGCTCACCCAGACCCACCCTGTAGCAGTCTTTTTCAAGCCCAACCCTGGTATGCAGATCCCGAGACTTACATACATGGGGCAGAGCTGCTACCATCTCTCCCTGTGCCCAGATGATTACGAGGCACCCGGGAGGGATGGCAGGTTCTAACCATGGCCCGCCAACCCAGCAGAGCCTCGCAAGAAGCCAGAGGAACCCCCACACGATGAGGGCCGCCATTTTCCACATCTGGACTCCCCACCTCATCAGAGCTCCACCCAGCAGAAGAGCTAATCACAGAGCGGCTTGCACTGCTCAATGTGGCCATGCATTTCACCAATAAATGCTCAAGATTAGAGGTGACTGCATTAGGACCCCACCCACACGGTAGAGCCTGGCAAGCTACCTGTGTCGTATTTGATATGCCAAATACCAGTAACAATTATAGACCTCATTCCCATGACTTGATGGAATGGTTTGAGGCTCTTTATGTTCCTGGAACAAGCAGATGCCCTTGGGCTACACTAGCATATGATAGGACTTATGGAGATGTTACTGTTGCCCACTCTAGCAAATTGATGTTCAATGGGAAGACAAGTGATACAAGACAAGTGAATGTGAGATGTCATCAGAATTATAAATCAGTTTACAATATGATGAAGTACTCTTTATGAATAGATCATTCTTCACTAATCTTGATTGAAGTAGTGGTCACTATTACAGTGATCTAAGTTTCCTTTCTTAGAATGTACTGATTTTTATCTTTATATTAATTTGACAATCCACGGGATGTCAAAAGATCACGTGGCCACCCACCTACAAGATGGTCAGACTTCCTTGTCAAGACCCTGAAGGAACAGTTTGAGGCTCTTCATATTCCTGAATCAACCAGATGCCATTGGGCTACATTGGCACGTGATAGGGTCCAATGGAAATGTTACTGACGCCAGCTTGAGCAAATCGATGAATAATGGGATTCAAGTGATCAAGAGATTAATTTGTGAGTTTTGTATAAGAAATTTTCTTGAGTTTTCAGTTGGTCATCACCTACTCTAGTTGTGATTGATGATTGTGAGAGAGAATGAGAGATACCTGATCTCCTCCTTATAATATTGAATCACTTAAATATTTATTATATTAAAACATGCAAATGCAATGATTATTATTGAAAGGACAGGGCTTGGAGCCCATGATGCCACTGGTCCCTAACTTCTCTAAACTCATTTTACTCAGTTCTACAATGAGGAAAATAAGGTGTGACTCATAGACTTCTTGTGAAGATTAAATGACAATAAAGTGTTCCTAAGTTCCCAGTGTTAAAAGTAGAGAGAGCTCTAAATTCCTGCATCATCTGGACCCCAGGAATCCAGTCTCCAACTCTGTACTCACGAGGTATTTTCGTTGTATGGTGTCTGATCCACCCACTGCCATTTCCTCTTCCCCTGTGGGTCTGACAGCCCAATAAAATAATGAGAATTTTTTTCAGGTTCGAGATAATGAAATCCTGAGTGAAGGAAAAAATGACAACGTTAATGTTATTCAAATTAAGCTCAGGTTAACAAGAAGCAGCGCCTCTCACGAGCACTGCAGGGTCTTGGGGATTGATGGTCGAGGTGCTCATCTTAGTCCACTTGGACAACTGTAACAAAACAGTGAGCAAATAGTTCATACATGATAGAAATATATTTCTTGCAGCTCTGGAGGTGGGAAGTTCCAGTCAGAATAGTGAATGGGTAACCCCCAGTCTAATGTCCTTAGTCCGAAAACATACAAAAGACAAGTAGTTGTGCGGCATCAACACTTCTGTAAGTACTCTAATCCCACGCATGATGTTTGACCATTCAGACCTCAGCCTTTACCTAAAGCCCATTTCCTATTCTTATTACTATCTCCTTTGGAAACGAGGATCTGCCCATATGTATTAGAGGAGACAGAAGCATTGAAAGCACAGCACTGTTTGGTCCAGGTGGAAACAACTTCTTCCTGTGACTGGGAATGAATGGACAAAACATTCATTTTTGATTCTCACACTCACCTCTCCTCTTTTCACTACCAAGAGGTGGTTGGCCTCAAAGTTATGCAGAAGAACTCTTTTCAGATTGGGTTATTTTCCTTTCATCATTTCAGTAATTTCTTAACTTCAATTTTTATATAAGGACATTTGTGCTGCTGAGGGGTCACTCCTGGAGGTGCCCAGGGACCATCCAGGGCTAGGATGAAGCCTGGGCTCCGGGAAGGCGGACATGTGCTCCCCCGTTGAGCCGCCTCCCACCCTACCCTTATTTCTGATTGTCACCTATGATTCTCAGGATTGACCTTCATCCCTATTGGACTCAACATCTCTCCTCTGCCAAGTGGTTCATCAGTTGCCGACAGTTACATGTTGAAATCCTATGTGAGTATTTCAGTTTGGAGCTGATAGTCCTGTTTTCAAATGATTTTATATTTCCAAAATCATAATTGCTTTCATCATTCCACTCCACCACCACAAATTATAGTGAAACGCCCCCAATGAATTGGGAAGGGGGTTATTTGGTAGCAGCAGCAGAAGGTGCGGAAGGCAGAGACACAGCTGGCCTTTCCCTTCTGCTGTATTGGCTCAGCCCCAACAGCCCAGAAGATGGAAACCTGCCAGACCACATGAGGGGCACAGACCAGGCAGAACGGTGACCCTAACATCAGCGGGAAAGTACCTGCTCCTCTTTGCTGTCGACCACCAGCAGCTGAGCCTTCATCTGTTCACAGATCTTCTGACTGTTGTTCAAATTTGCCAGATTATTAGAAATAAAGTAGCAGTTTGAACCAAATGACTTCCATTTTTCTGGGCAGGTCCATTTTTTCCTGTTTGGATAGAATGCCACATAGGCACAATGTCAGAAACATAGTTTTATTTTTTTGCTTTTATTGGGTCACACATGGAGATCCTTAGGGGTTACTCCTATCTGCACACAAATTACTCGGGGAAAGGCAAATGCTCTCCCCACTGTGCTTTCACTCTGCCCCCCAGAAACATCATTTTAAACTGAACCACACAATTGAGTTGGTGTGTATGGAGTTTGGTAAGGAAAAGTGTTGGGGTCCTGGGTAGAGGAAATGAGGACAGTAATGATGAGTTTGCTGTTGGAATTATATGCCTGATACCGGACACATTTGTCAATCACCATGCTAAATAAATTTTAATGTATAAAATTAATTAATTAAAACTCATTGTCATGGACACTTCATGCTAAGGAAAACTAATCAGAAGCAAAGGACAGATACAGAATGACTGCATTCATTAATGGGGTATAAATATATAACCGTGTTCTACTAATTGTGGGAAATGGTAATGTGAGACTAAAACATAGCATTGATTATACACAAAGAGATTTACATGATAAACCCTAAATGTCTGTAGGGCAAGCCACAATGTGTAAAAAGAAGAGGAAGAGTGATACAGAGACAGACAGAGAGAGAGAGAGAGAGAGAGAGAGAGAGAGAGAGAAAGATTGGAAGGAAAAAGTGCCTGCTATAGAGCAGGTTGGAGGTGGTGGGAGAGAATGTGGGGACTTTCGTGGTGGGAATGGGGCACTGGTGGAGGAATGGGTGATGGAATACTGTACGAATGAGACCAAATTATGAATATTTTTGTTATTGTATATCTCACGGTGGTATAATAAAAAAAGAAAAACTCATTGTCAAACACAGAACCAAATGCATTTCTCTTCTGTCTTCTTGAAGCTTTTTATTTTGCATTTGATACTTAGGTAAAATATATATTTTGAATTCATTCCTGCCAAAGGTTTATGGTTGGTGTCTAGATTCAGTTTCCGACCCCCATTCGTCAATAAAAAAGAAACAAGACCCCTCAGAGTAATAGTTGGATCTATGACTGGGATAGATCACACCAGACCCACAGCTAATCTGCAACCCCGGAAGAGACCCAGACCCATCCACTTCAGACCCACAGCTGCGCTGCTCAGCCAGCCCCACGTGGTAGCAACCCATGGAGTTGACCTCCCGGTAGAGGCTCAGCCAGCCCCTGGCCGAGTCTAACATTGCTTCAAGGGTTTGCTCTCATGTGCAGGGGTGAGACCATACTGGCCAGACTCAGAGTGGAGATTTGGGACCTGCCCTTTCCTTCACCTCCATGCAGTTGCCCCGGTTGAGAGAGCCCACCCACGCCAGACCCACAGCTCTGTTGGCACGTGGCCGTTTGCGGCCAAGTGATATTCTTAGATAAGGCTGATTTTAGGATAAGGTCCTTCCCAAGATCTTTCACATTTATACATTGTATACAGTTCTAGACAGGTTCTTTCTGATACCAGTAAGCCTAGCAAGCACCAGAGCAAACCACACCTCATGCGGTCAGTCATTCTCAACATCCAGACTCCATAGTTCCTTAGAGCTCCATCCAAGAGAAAACCTGATCTTTCCCCTTTAAGTTTCATCAGTAAATGCTCAAGATGAGTGCCTTCTACTGAGAGTATACCACCTACACTGCAGAGCCTGGCAAGCTACCTGTGTTTTATTTATTTGTTATGCCAAAAACTAGTAACAATTATGGACTTCAATTCCATGTCCTGGAGAATGGTTTGAGGCTCTTCCTGTGCCTGGAGCAAGCAGATACCCTTGGGTTACCCTTGCTTGTGACAGGACTTATGAGATGTTACTGGTGCCCACTCAAGCAAATCGATGAACAATGGGAAGCCAGTGATACAATGACAGTGATGACTGGGATATTAATTATACAAAATTGGGTCAGAGCAATACTACAGCAGGTGGAGATTTTTTACCTTGCACACAACCAACACAGTTCAATCTCTGAAACCCCATAAGGTCCTCAGCACAGCCAGGAGGGAGTTCTAAGTGCAGAGATAAGAGTAACCACTGAGAATCACCAAGTAGCTCAGAAACCAATCAATCAAAGCATAAATAATGCAATATAGGGTCAGGGCATATTGGAGGTCAAGAAAGTGAAGAAGTGATCAAACATGAAACTAAATGCCACATAATAAGGGGTGGCGATAAGTATGAGATGGTGAAAGAATTTCCAAGGCCAAGGGAAAGTAATTTTATTTATTTTTTATTAATATTTTATTAAACCACTGTGAGACATACAATTACAACGTTGTTCATGTTTGTAGGTTTCGGTCACATAGTGTTCCAGCATCCCGCCCTCCACGAGTGCCCATTTCCAGCCACCAATGTCCCCAATTCCCTCCCCTCTCCCATAGCCTGCCTCCATGGCAGGTTCTTTATCTCTTTTCTCTCTCCCTCTCTCTCTTTTCCTTCTTTTACATATTGTGGATTGCAACACATACACTTAGAGGGCATCATGTGCATTTTTTGCCTGTATTTAATGCTCAGTTCTAGGTTGGCATTAGCCCTTTCAACATTTATTCCCTTCTCTGTCTTACCTAACCTCTGATTCCCACATGTTTGTGGTCATTTCCACGTTTGGTAAGACCTCTGATCCACGTTTTGCCTGACATTGGATTTTGGTATCATAATATGTATATATGTATTTATGTCATGCAAATAAATGCAGTCATTCTATATCTCTCTCTCTTCTGACTAATTTCACTCAACATGATCCTTTCCGTGTCCATCCATTTATGGGCAAATTTCATAACTTCATTTTTCCTAACAGCTGCATAGTATTCCACTGTATAGATGTACCAAAGTTTCTTTATCCAGTCATCAGTTCTTGGACATACTGGTTGTTTCCAGGTTATGGCTATTGTGAACACAGTGCTGCTATGAAAATAAAAGTGCGGATGGTGTTTCCGCTGTGAGTATTTGGCTTCCCAGGATATATTCTCAGGAGTGGTATGGCTGGGTCAAAAGGGAGCTCAACTGCTCCAAGAGATAAAAGAGGACACGAGGAAATGGAAACACATTCCCTGCTCATGGATGGGGAGAATCAACATTGTCAAAATGGTAATACTCTCTAGAGCTCTGTACAGATTCAATGCAATCCCGATAAGTATACCCATGACATTCTTCAAAGAAATTGACCAAACACCCCTGAAATTTGTATGGAACAATAACCCTCCAAGGATAGCTAAAGCAATCCTTGGGAAAAAGAAGATGGGAGGCATCACCTTTCCCAACTTCAAACTATACTACAAGGCAGTAGTAATTAAAACAGAGTGGTATTGGAATAAAAACAGACCTGTGGACCTATGGAATAGAATTGAGTATCCTGACACCCAAGCCCAAACACATGATCATTTAATCTTTGATAAAGGTGCGAAGAGTACAAAATGGAGTAAGGAAAGACTCTTCAATAAGTGGTGTTGGGAAAACGGGCAGCAACATGTAAGAAAATGAATTTGGACCTCTGTCTAACACCATACACAAAAATCATATCAAAATGGATTAAAGATCTCAATATCAGACTTGAATCCATAAAGTACATCGAAGAAAACATAGGAAAAACCTTCCACAACATTGAACTAAAGGCATCTTCCAAGGTGAAACATCACTAACAAAGCAACTAGAAGAAAAGATAAACATATGGGACTACATGAAACTAAAAAAGCTTCTGCACCTCAAAAGAAACAGTGACTAACATACAAAGGCAGTCCACAAAATGGGAAAGAATATTCACCTAATGCCCATCTGATAAGAGGTTAATATCCAGGATATATCAGGTACTGGTAAAACTTTACAAGAAAACAGCCAACCCTATCAAAAAAATGGGGAGAAGAGATGAACAGAAACTTCAACAAGGAAGAAATTCGAATGGCCAAGACACATATGAAAAAAATGCTCATCATCACTAATCATCAGAGAGATGCAAATCAAAACAACAATGAGATACCACTTTACACCACAGAGACTGGCACATATCCAAAAGAGCAAGAGCAACATGTGCTGGCATGGATGTGGGGAAAAGGGGACACTCATCCATTTTGGTGGGAATGCCGGCTGGTACAGCCTTTCTGGAAAACAATATGGACATTCCTCCAAAGACTAGAAATTGAACTCCCATTTGACCCAGCCATACCACTCCTGGGAATCTACTCTGCGGGGCCAAAAAATACGCAGCAGAAACACCACCCCCCACTTTTTATGTTCATAGCAGCATTTTTCACAATAGCCAGATCTGGAAACAACCAGAGTGCCCGAGAATTGATGACTGGATAAAGAAGCTCTGGTACATCTACACAATGGAATACTATTCAGCTGCTAGGAATAATGAAGTTATAAAATTTGCCTATAAATGGATGGACATGGAGAAGATCAGGTTGAGTGAAATTAGCCAGAAGGAAAGAGACAGATATAGAATGACTGCATTTATTTGCATGACAGAAATATATATATATATTATGATACCAATATCCAAGGTCAAGTGAAACATATATCAGGAGGTTTTACCAAAGGTGGAAATTATCACAAACGTGTGGGAGTCAGAAGCTAGTTAAGACAGAAAATGGAACAGTGTGCTAACAATTGTTCAAGTACTAATACCAACCTAGAACTGAGCATTAAATACAGGCAAAAAAGATACACATGACAACCCTTTAATGTATGTTCTGTAATCCATAGTCTGGAAGGGAAGGAAAATAGAAAGAGATAGAGAGAAAGGGAAAGAAATAAAGAACCTGCCATGGAGGCGGGCTGAGGGAGGGGGAGGGAACCGGGGACATTGGTGGTGGGAGATGGGCACTGGTGGAGGGATGGGTGCTGGAACACTGTATGAACAATACCCAAATATGAACATCTTTGTAATTGTATATCTCACGGTGGTATAATAAAATACTTATTAAAAAAGGGAGCTCGATTTCTATTCTTTGGAGGAATGTCCATATTGTTTTCTGGAAAGGTTGTATAAGTCGACATTCCCGCCAACAATGTATGAGAGTCCCCTTTTCAAGGGAAAGCAATTTTAGAAAAAAGATAAATGTACACAGAAATTTCAGGAAGAATGAGGCTGAGGAACACACAAAGTCACACAACCTTCCCACATATGACATTATTTTCTAGCACCAAAAAGAAAGACACATGTATGGAAAACTAGTGGGGAAAAGGACACATATGAAATTTGATCACATGTATTTGTCGACTTAAGTCTTAAATAATCCTGCAATTCAGCTCTTAGCGTGGTCTACCTGTAAGCCTATAGGTAGGGAGCCTGTAGGGAGGGAACCACTTGGAATCCCTAGTAGAGTTAACAACTGAATTTCAGGCACATTAATTTTTACCTTCTTTGATCATATTTCCATTCTCTCCTCTTCTCGTATTTTCATTACATGCAGAATGAGTTTGAGCGCACACTGAAAAAGGGAATAACGGCATTGATTGGTCCTTGTGTGGTAGAATTTTGTTCCATGCTGTTCTTTTCCTATATGCTTTATAGAAACATAATCTATCCGGAATTGCTTGACTAGAAGAAGGCTAACTTGGAAAATATATCTCACCTGCTTGTATTTGACTTTTCCTAACCAAACTGACTTCAAAACCTCAGGAATAACAGCTAGATCAGAGTTGAAAGATGGCAGGTTGGTTCCATTGTAATGGGTCTAAAGGACACTTATCCATCATGTCCTTCCATTCTATGTGTGACATTTACAAATGCTAAACCTTGGAAGAGAGAGAATAATGGAGAATAATAGGAAATGGTTTAAAACTTCCATTTTGGCTCAGAAAGATAGCAAAGCAGATGAGACACTTGCCTTACAATGGCCAACCCAGATTTTATCACCAGAATCTTATAAGGCATCCCTAGCAGTTGCAGGGTAATCCCTGAGTACAGAGTCAGGAGTAACCCCTGAGCATCATCACATATGACCCAACAACGAAAACAAAAACAACTTATATCTTAGAGGATTTTAGTAATAGTACAGCAGGAAAGGTACAGAACCCCAGAGGGGGAGCACACAGCACAGAGCACGGAGCCAGAAGTAAGCTGAGCACATTTGGGTGCTGTCAAAATATTTTTTCCAATCAGAATATGTGGAAACTAGTTACTACTGAAAGGAAACCATGAGTTACTAAAATGTGAGGCCATGAAATAAAATTCCAACCAAAAAAGGAGGAAAGAAACATTAGTTTCTTTTTTGTGTGATTTTGCTTTGAGGGGCAAACCCAGAGATGGTTGGGGGGTTCCTCCAGGCTCTTCACTCAGGAATCATTCCGGGAGGTGCTCAGGGGACCATATTGGAGGTGAGGAATCGAACCCAGGTCAGCTGCATTAATTGAAAACACACTACCTGCTGTATTATCTCACTGGACCCCCCAGAAAAGGCATTAGTTTTTTGTCCCTTACCAGAGAGATAGTACAGCAGGAAAGGAGCTTGCCTTGCATAAGGCTAAACCACGATCAGGCCCTGATACCATAGATAAGCCCCTGAGCACTGCCAGGAGTCATATCTGAGCATAGAGTCAGGAGTAACTGGCTAACAGAGTAAACCCTATACACTGCCAGATATGACCCAAAGCTAAATAATTAAATATTGGTTCATGATCCTCTTATCTTTCTTGTATCCATACCAGCTGTCCTATGCCTCTGCACACCACCCACTCAAGACCCTCACAATTACTGCTAACTTCCCTTCTAAATAAAAGTCTCTCTGTCTTCCTCAACTCCGATTTGCTTTGCCACCACCAATGCTGATTTCAGTTCCACCTTTCTACTACCATGGTGCTCTCCAGACACGTTCTTGAGACATTTCTTCAGGTTTTTTCCTCTTTGACCTTCTGCAACCCTTCACCTTCATTCTCTTCCCATCACTATGGGGACACCACAGGTCTTGTCCTTGTCTCATCATCTAGCTAGTGTTCGTTTTTTATATATTGAATCATCGTGACAACATAACATGACATAGATCTTTAAAAAGCTGTTCATTATTGATCTGAGTCACACAGTGTCCCAACACCCATCCCTCCACCAGTCACATTTCCCAAATCCAATGCCAGCCGTCTTGCTGATGTTTCTTAAACACCTCCTTTTCCACCACCACGTTCAACAGGAATCAATCCATTGCTTTCTTTCTCAGAGAAAAATCTCTCCCTCAGTAATATTATGAATTTGCCTGGTTTTACCTGATACCTGTAATAAATACTAACAGAGACCACAGCTCTGTCCTAAATGCAGACACTATGTTTCCCACTAGATATGTTCATTTGAGGTTCTCAGACCTATACAACAATCAATACATCCCAATCTGAAATGAACATCTTGCCTCTCATATCACTCTACATTTGATCTAGACATGTGTGATCTGAACCAGTATCTTAATATCTGAGAGTATGTAACTCTCTGTATAGCTTTATTGAGTTACCAAGTGAGATTACTAGAGCCTCTCGAGTTTTCTTAGTCCCTGATGCCTCAGGTCTGAGTGTTCACCAAGCCCTACCTCTGACCAGAGTGCTCATGTCTTTCCAGTTGATATCTTCTGTCAGACTCTGATGTGTCTGCAAGTGGTTCCTAATTGTATCTAAGTACGGATTATTTTATTACTATTATATTATCATTCCATGAGCTATTTAATGGTAAGAGACATAAAATAAATTATTTTCTGCTTTCTATGCAGGCAGATTTGAAAAGTGGTTGGGAAAATGAAGACAATAGTGAACTGATAATAGTGGAAGGTGACGGTGGTGTTCAAATTGGGGTTAAATATTGAATGCCTAGAAAAAGTGCATCATGAACAACACTGTAAACCATGGTGTTTCATCAAGTGGAAATGTATAAGAGAAGCTCTAGTCTGGAGTGATGATGGTACAGAGGAAACAGCGCTTGCCTTTCTTATGACCAAATCAGGTTCTATCTCTCTCACCACATGAGGTCACCTGAGAGTAAGCCCTCCACATAATAATTGCTGGGTGTAGTCCAAAAACAGAAGAATAGGGGAGAGAAGGAAGGAGGGAGGGTGTGCGAGAGAGAGAGAGAGTGAGAGAGAGAGAGAGAGAACAGGCCCCTATTAAGTACTTACTTATACGGCTGCCAATGAAACACGCACTGAACAGTACAATGCAAACTGTTGCCACAGACCAAACCCTCACTTGGTACCACCATGTCGCTTTCTCTGTCAGAGCAACAAAACATGAGTTAGCAGGGGTCAAAGAGGTGAGATCCAGAGAAACTTGAGGAAACTGAGAGCTGTAATTTGAAAAAAAAAAACTGAGCTAATGACCAGAGTACAAGCTCAAGGTTAGGTTGTTTTCCTAAGTGGAAAACTAATTGAGCAAAACTCATGCTTGTCCAAGAGGTATTTCAATATCCTAATTCCTTCTTCCGAAATAGGAGAGTCATCCTTTGATTCCCTGACTCATTCAGAACATGGATGTTGGTTCCTTTGTCTCATAAGACTACAATGATTTCGCATTTCTTACACTACCGAGGTTTTCAGACACTGAAGACTATTCAATTTCTTTCTTCCTATAATGTCCTACAGAGGTGTAAGCCCCACCATCGCATTACTCTGTCTATTATTTGCCTCTTCTCTCCAGATTATTTCTACTCAATTTTTTCTTTTTGGGTCACACCCAGCGATGCTTAGGGGTTACTCCTGGCTCAGCACTCACTCAGGAATCACTCATGGCTATGCTCAGGGGAACATACGGGATGCCCAGGATAAAATCCGTGTCGGTCACATGCAAGACAAATGCCCTACTCACTGTTGTGCTATCACACCAGCCCCTTTTTTCTTTTCTCTCTCTTTTATTCCTCATTACTACTCTTGTATCTGACATCCCTACTTTTCCCTCTGGAACTCAAGAACACTCACCTTCACTGTGATGTTGCCCTCTCGCACCATGATGTGGCCTCTGTGTGCAGAAGATCCAGGAGCTGGTTATGTCTCTCTCCCTGAATATGGAACTCAGAGACCAGACTTTACCTCCAATGAGGTCAGAGCTAAATGCAAACTGCAAAAAACTCAGACCACGTTGAGGCATCTAATATTAGGGGAACCACATAGGAGGAAGATATTTGTTTAAAAAAAAGAAAAGAAGAAGTTATGGTTTGGACAAAATATTACTAGGGTCTTGAAAATATTAAAGATAATATAAAAGAGGAAACTGGGAAACACGAGCAACAATGTTCATGAGAATCTCAGATCATTGTACACTAGCTGACTACATATTTTTTTTCCTTTCCTATTCATTGTGATATGGAAAAATTCACGACTGGAGAGAATCAATAAAGATGAAAGCACTTACCTAGTCTGTATCTCTGACTACAGACTAACTGAAATCCACGGCACCATGTATGGCCCCGAAAGTACCACAAGATCTTGTTCCTAGTCACGACCAGGTGTGGAAAAACATAGGGAGAAATAAAATGGAAAATAGAAAGCTCTATGTATTCTTAAATTTTAGATATTAATCTAGTTAGTAGTTTCTGAGCCAACTTTGGCTTTGGGCTGAATCTGTTTATTCTGTGGGTTCTTCTGTATGATAAGGGTCTAAGAAAAGCCTATCGAATTGGAAAAGAGTTTGGATAAGAAATGTCAATAAGAAATTACTTATTACCCAGAGATATTGTTCAGGGAATGAGTGCTTTCAGGGGCTTTCCTCAAGAAGAATTCCAGAAAAAAAGGCATTTTATCTTTGATGCCTTTTTAACAAAGGGGAAGGATGAACAATTCTATATTATATTCCTTGAATGTGGACCTTTAAAACAAGTGAGAACGCCCTGAGGTGATTATCTCTTGGTGTCCAGTATAGATTATCTGGCAGGGTCTCTGTATTCCAGGTTATGAAACACCATCTAGACCACACTTGTCACATTCCACACAGACTTTCGTCCTTTCTTTTCTCTCTCTCTTTCCTTTTTTTCTTTCTTTTCTTTTTTCTCCTTAGAATATTGGGTTTTTTGGGGTTGGTTGGTTTGTTTTTTTGGTTTTCAGGTTATGCTGGTAGCGACCAGGAGCAATATGTGATGCCATGAAGCCTGGCTCTGCAATGCGTTGGGCATGCTGGGTACCACCTACTTGCATCAGCCCCAATTGCTTTCTTTAGGGCCATATTCCTATTTTTGCCCATTTGTTCATCTTTTGGTTCTATTTGAAAATTTGAGTGCTCATGTCCTTTGTTGATATCTTCCTCCTCAAACACAGAGCTATCTGTTAATGGCTACTAATTACAGCTGTGTGAATGATATCAGACAGACCAAAAAACGCTTCCCAGCTGAGTCAGTGCAAAAAATCAAAGATCATGATCTAAACAGTCACTTTAATCTAAATTTGGGTTGTTAGATTATTAGATTTGATTGTTAATCAGAAGGAAATGATATCTACACTAACCAGCATAAGGAAATAACCCAACTTCTTAGAAATGTACATGACAGTGAACAAGAAAATAAGCTTTAGTTATTCCCTGCACCTACATGTTTCTACTCCTGCCCCTCGAGTGTTGCATGTGTGGTTGTAGTGTCTGGCTACATCGGCAGGTGGCAGACAGAAGATAGACTTATCTACACCCAAGACTTTTCCCCTGTGGGCGCTGGATGGTTGATGGTCTGACATAGAAAAAAAAACTGGGCCCCTGGGTTGAACCCAGAGCCACGGCAGAGCCTAGCAAGCTACCTGTGGTGTATTCGATATGCCAAAAATACTAATAATAATGGATCTCATTCCCAATGAATGGAGATGTTACTGGTGCCTGCTCAATCAAATTGATGAAAAACGGCAAGACAAGAGACAAGTGACATGTTTCTAATTTTTTTAAATCATTTATTTCTATCTGTTCCACTCATTTATATATACTCTGCTACCTCAATTTTCCCAATGCTTTCATTTTTCTGTCATTTTCGGTATACACAGGTTTAGCTATCACCTCTTTCTGGGGTCATATTGCCACTTAATATGCAAACACCACAACCATGCTGTGTAACCCAACATCACAGAAATAGCAAAAAGAATGAAGAAGGATTCAAATACTCAAAACATGAATATTGTAATGGTCACAGATTCTGAAGTTTGAGGGTTTATACGTTCATAATTTCAACACTTTCTTGCTTTTATTATGAATGAGATTAAAAAATCACAGTATCTGATGAAATTATATTAATTTCATGAGAAATTAATGTAATTTAGAGAGCATAAATTTCTGCTCTCTTATGTTTCTCGATAAATGCAGAACAGTGAATTATTTACTTTTACACTAGAGTCTATTTGGATTCATATTTATTTCCTTTAAAGAGCTAACAAGGGTTTGAAGGTTTATACGTTTGAAGTTTGAGGGTTTATACATTCATATTTTCAACACCTTTCTTGCTTTTATTATGAATGAGATTAAAAAAATCACAGTATCTCATGAAATTACATTAATATTTCTACTCTCTTATGTTTCTCCATAAATGCAGAACAGTAAATTATTTAGTTTTACATTAGAGTCTATTTGGATTCATATTTCTTTCCTTTAAAGAACTAACACCATACCAACCAAAACACATGATTTTTTCTTTGCTTTGTTTTCTCCTTTTTTTATACTAGAACATAGCTTTATCCGCGGACCCAAGTTGCCCCAGGGACGAGCGGAAACTCCATCAACGGGAACCAAGGCAAAGTGCCTTGGATTCACCGCGGAGCCTTTGGGCCCTGGCGCTTCCTAGAACATCCCAAAACTCAAAACCGCGTGGACGCTAAGCGCGGTCCGTGCGCACCTCTTACTACCTATCTTGCATGAGGTACCAGTGAACCTTGGTTCCTACCTCCTTGCTACACACCTAAACTCTGCAAACAGACCAGACACCTATTAACTGTACTATCTAGTCCCCCAAGACCCCATATTTGCAACCTACAATAGTCATAATGGTAAAGCAATGCAAAATTCCATCAAGCTCTGTGAGTGAAATCACTAGTCCAGATGAGTCAAGCAATACCAATGAGTTGTATAACCACTCTGATAAGGAATTTCGGAAAGAAATGTTAAGAATTCATAAGGAATTCAAAGAAGCAATGGAATGCAAACTCAGTAAAATATAAGAAGACATGATAGAAGAAGTGAGGAAAATGCAAATGGAAATGACAGTTATTAAAAATGAGGTAAATGAAATGAAAAACACAATGGAAAGCCAGCATAGCAGAATAATAGCTACTGAAGAAAGAATTAGTGATCTCGAGGACGAGTTCCAAAGATTCGCTACACAACACCAGAATATAGAAAAAGACTCACAATTACCGAACAGACAACAAGAGATAATCGGGATGAAGCCAGAAGAAACGACATACGAATCATTGGGGTCCCAGAAGGCCAAGAAGAAAACCCTGATGAAGAAGAAACTGTCAAAGCCATAATTGCTGAGAAGTTCCCAGATCTAAAGAACGCTTGCCTCAAGATCCAGGAGGCCCATAGGATACCAGCTAAAAGAAACCCCAACAAGAATACTCCAAGACACATCTTAATAAAAATGACAAAAGCTGTAGATAGAGATAGAATACTGAAAGCAGCAAGATCAAAGAAGGAAATCACATACAAAGGAACATCTCTAAGATTTACAGCAGACTTCTCCAATGAAACACTCCGAGCCCGAAACAATGGTGGGATATTGTGAAAAGACTCAATGAACTGCAGGCCTCACCAAGAATTCTTTACCTGGCCAGACTCACATTCAGATATGAAGAAAAGATACACAACTTCATGGATAATCAATAACTCAGGAACTTCATGGACTCAAAACCAACCTTAAAAGAAGGTCTGAAGGGTCTACTGTAATACGACCAAACCCATAAGCACAACAAACACAAAAAGAAAGATGGCACAAAATCCCATGGCAATAATCTCTCTCAATGTCAATGGTCTAAATGCACCAATTAAGAGACACAGAGTAACAAAATGGAAATGCATCTGAATAATCAGAACAAACACAGACTCAAAATCAAAGGGTGGAAGACCATTCTCCATGAAACCAACTCTTCCAAAAAGGCTGATGTGGCCATATTAGTATCAGATAATATAGACTTCAGGCTGAAAAAGGTTAGAAGGGACAACGAAGGCCATTTCTTATTACTTAAGGGGTATGTACACCAGGAAGAAATTACACTACTAAACATATATGCACCCAACGAGGGGTCAGCCAAATATATAAAACAACTGCTAAGAGACCTCAAAGAAGACATTAACAGTAGCACAATAATAGTTGGAGACTTCAACACTGCTCTATCAACGATGGATAGATCAACAAAACGGAAACTCACCAAGGAAATATTGGCCCTGAAGGAAGAAATGGAAGAAAGAGAGCTAGTAGATATATACAGGGCTTTTCATGCAAAAAAAGCTGAATACACATTTTTCTCTACTGCACATGGAACATTCTCCAAGATAGACCACATGCTGAGCCACAAAGCATACCTCAATAAAATTAAAAAGATAGAAATTGGGTCAGCTATCTTTTCAGACCATGATGCACTGAAAATGAAAGTTAACCATACACAGAAACAGGGAGTCAAACCAAACACCTGGAAACTGAACAGCTCACTCCTGAACAACAAATGGGTCATAGAAGAAATCAAACAGGAAATCCAAAGATTTCTGGAAACAAATGAAAATGAAGACACCAATTATAAGAACTTGTGGGACATAGCAAAAGCCGTGTTAAGAGGGAAGTTTATAACTCTGCAAGCATTCATCATGAAACAAGAAAGGGCACACATAAATAACCTGACTACACAGCTGAAGACATTAGAAAAAGACCAACAAAAGGAGCCCAACCCAGGCAGAAAAAAGGAAATAATAAAACTTAGAGAGGAAATCAATGAGTTGGAAACCAAAAAAACAATCCAAAAGATTAATGAAACCAAGAGCTGGTTTTATGAAAAGTTAAACAAGATTGACAAACCATTGGCAAGACTTGTAAGGACAGGGAAAGAGAGAACCCAAATAAACAGAATCAGAAATAAAAAGGGTGACATCACAACAGAAACCACAGAAATCCAAAAGATCATCAGAGATTACTTTGAGAGCCTGTATGCCATGAAACATGAGAATCTAGAAGAAATGGATCAATTCCTGAAGTCCTATAACCTTCCACGGCTGAAACAAGAAGACCTCCAATACCTGAATAAGCCTATCACCATTGAGGAAATAGAAACAGTAATTAAAAGTCTGCCCAAACACAAAAGCCCAGGTCCAGACGGATTCCCTAGTGAACTCCTACCAAACCTTTAAGGAGGACCTACTGCCAGTCCTTTTCAAGCTCTTCCAGGAAATAGAAGAAACAGAAACACTCCCAAACAGCTTCTATAAGGCACATATCACCCTGATACCCAAAGCAGGGAGAGACAACACAAAGAAAGAAAACTAAAGACCAATATCCCTGATGAACACGGATGCTAAGATCTTCAACAAAATACTAGCAAACAGAATCCAAAGACTCATCAAGAAGATTATACATCATGACCAGGTAGGATTCATCCCGGGAATGCAAGGATGGTTCAACATTCGCAAGTCAATCAACATAATACATTATATCAACAAAAAAAAAAAATAGAAACCATATGATCATATCAATAGACGCAGAGAAAGCATTTGATAAGATCCAGCACCCGTTCATGATTAAAACCCTCCAGAATATGGGAATTGAAGGGACTTTCCTCAAGATAGTTACAGCCATCTACCAAAAGCCCACAGCGAGCATCATTCTCAATGGGGAAAAGTTGAAAGCCTTCCCCCCTGAGATCAGGAACAAGACAAGGTTGCCCACTCTCACCCCTTTTATTCAATATAGTACTGGAAGTACTTGCCATAGCAATCAGAGAAGAAAAGGACATCAAGGGCATCCAGATAGGCAAGGAAGAAATCAAGCTATCATTATTTGCAGATGACATGATATTATACCTAGAGAACCCTAAACTCTCTACCAAAAAACTCCTAGAAACAATAGATGCATATAGTAGAGTGGCAGGATACAAAATCAACACCCAAAAGTCGGTGGCTTTCCTATATACAAATAACGAAAGAGAAGAAAAGGATATTAAGGAAACAATTCCATTCACAATTGTGCCACAGAAAATCAAATACCTAGGAATCAACCTACCCAAGTGTGTGAAGGACCTGTACAAAGAAAACTACAAGACACTGCTCCAAGAGATAAAAGAGGACTCAAGGAAATGGAAGCATATTCCCTGCTCATGGATGGGGAGAATCAACATTGTCAAAATGGTAATACTCCCTAGAGCTCTGTACAGATTCAATGCAGTCCCTATAAAGATACCCATGACATTCTTCAAAGAAATTGACCAAATACTCCTGAAATTTGTATGGAACAATAAACCTCCAAGTATAGCTAAAGCAATCCTCAGGAAAAAGAAGATGGGAGGCATCACCTTTCCCAACTTCAAACTGTACTACAAGGCAGTAGTAATTAAAACAGCATGGTATTGGAATAAAAACAGACCTGTGGACCTATGGAATAGAATTGAGTATCCTGACACCCAACCTCAAACATATGATCATTTAATATTTGATAAAGGTGCGACGAGTCCAAAATGGAGTAAGGGAAAGCCTCTTCAACAAGTGGTGTTGGGAAAACTGGGCAGCTACATGTAAAAACCTGAATTTGGACCTTTGTCTAACACCATGCACAAAAATCAGATCAAAATGGATTAGAGATCTGAATATCAGACTTGAATCCATAAAGTACATTGAAGAAAATATAGAAAAAAACCTCCACAACATTGAAGCTAAAGGCATCTTCAAAGGTGAAACATCACTAACAAAGCAACTAGAAGAAAAGATAAACATATGGGACTACCTGAGACTAAAAAGCTTCTGCACCTCAAAAGAAAAGTGACTAAGATACAAAAGCAGTCCACAGACTGGGAAAGAATATTCACCCAATACCCATCTGATAAGGGGGTTAATATCCAGGATATATCAGGCACTAAT
>JAJIBD010003199.1:0-28837 GCA_021461705.1 Cryptotis parvus | reverse complement strand
TATCACAAAATAACCTAAATATTTCATGAAGCTGATCTTTGTTTCTCAGAGGGGGTTTCCATATGGTCAATTTTATATTAACATAGTACCACTGCAATATAAACTTATCTGAGTTTAATTAGTAATCATCAGTGTAAATTTACTGTGAAATTTCTGGTCTTAGCTACACTCATACTTAAGTTTATAATATGTAGGAGGAAGAGTTCTATTAATCTTGACTGGCTTATATCTCATGTTTGAAAGTTGCCTGACTACAGGCTGGTGTAGGATAACACTGGTTATAGAATAGGGCTAACTGCTACTCAGTCTCTTATTCCCCATCATGTAAATATAGATAGTTAGGCCTGACACAGGCAGAGTTCCAGAAGAATGAGCAGAATTGTATAAATCCCCATAGAACCTCAACTTGCAATTTACACAGCACATTTGCTGTTCTCTTAGACAGAGTCATAGGACAGTAACATTTTCTAGGACTAATTAAATGTATTCCACCAACAAATGAGAAGAACTTGAAAAGCCACTTGCAAGAGCTTAGATACTTGATGCTGAATAATTGGGAATTTTTTTAATAATACATTTATTGCACTAGGGAGCTAAGATTTACAATGGAAATATTTCCTTTCTATTTATTCCATAGCTTAATCAATTCATAAATTCATAAATCAATTCAACTCTGCTCTCAGGGATCACTCCTGGTGGATTCTGGGACACACACGCATGTTCTGGAAATGGAAACTGCATTGGCCGCTACAAGGAGTAGTGTCCTACCTTCTGCACTATCACTCTAGCCAGAATCTCTACATTTTTAAAAAATCTCATAAATAAAACCTTTACATTTTAGTTTTTCTGAATGCATTTTTCCATTGTAACACTGCAAATAATGAAAATATCTAATGTTTTATAAAAGCGAACAGTTTCTTGCAAAACTCTACAATCTAGTTAATAATAATAAACCCGCTTTTCATTATCCTTTGATTGCTGACCACCAAAATAAACACTGGCACAACTGTGGAATTTTCAGTCATCTCAAGTAAATGATGAGGGAGGCAGAAATGGAATTGAGGGATGTAAGGTCAGCACGTGACGTGCACGTATAATGCTACCCAACCTAGCCACCACCAATTCATCCTTGTCACATAATAAAAGCTCCTCTCAGCTGTACTGTAGATAACTTTCTTTCATTATTGGCTTTATAGTAAAAGTGATTTGTGGGGTGGAGAAAATGAATCACAGGGTTAGAAACGCAGACAAACTTGCAATTACAGAAACTAAAACAAAGAAAGCAACAGGAAAAACTTTTCACTTCACTTCTAAGTATGTTAGATAACATGATCTAAACAAAAAGTTACCTAATATGCAAACATAATAATGTGCATCTATTGCCAGAGATGTATAAATATTTTCCTTGTACACAGATATCATTAGTTGGAATGTCTTCCAGCTCATTTATGACCACCGGATTAGTATGATAATTAGCAACTATTTGTTCTTCTGCTTCCAACTATTTAATACATTTTAGTCTGCTTATCTTAATTGCTATTAGGAGATCATTTTCTGACATTGGAATCTTTCAGTTCTGTACTAACTAATTTATCTGTCTGAATGAAAAATGATTAATGTTGTTAGAATTCTATTTTATGAAGATCAACATTAAGAACCAATGTCTAAATTTTTCAAATTACTTAATCCATATATAACAGAAGCCATCTGAGTTAGGAAGGTGCCATGGTAGCTCAGAGCGAAATTCCTATTTCTTGGAACCATATGGCCCTATGGGCACTTCCTGGAGTGACCCCTAGCACTGTACGCCTAGCACTGACCCTCAGCAACCTCTGAGCACTGCCAGGAATGGTACAAACAAAACAAAACAAAAGCAGAAAGTAGAAGATGAGGGGACATAGTTGGCTGGCTAGATTTTACTAACATAATCTGTAGTCTCCCATTTCTAACATATGATTATTTTTAATTGTGTTCTTTTAGAACTACATATACCAATAAATGTGATGGACTTTAAAGACATCTATAGTTCTATGTGCTCTCTGCTTGATCTAAGTATTTTTTTATCAGTATGGATTTGTGAAAAAAAGATTTTTCTGATGAGTAAAACACAGGGGATCAAGTTTGGCCTCTCATTTTTTGTGGATATTGTGCATACTGGAATATCTATAATCAATCCAATATTGAAAAGGTTATCATTTGAGTGGTGATACTAAGCACTGACTTGGATTTAAGAGTGACTATAGAAGTAGAAAGATACTTTATATAGTAATGAAACATAAATTTAGATAAATTATTGACAGGATTATAAAAACGTTCTATTGTTCAGAGTTTATAAAACATGATATCCAATTAGGGAAAAGACCTTTCTGATCTATGATATTGTCCAGGGTCTTATATTTTGAGAATATTATTTTTGTTGTTTTGCAACTTGACTATTTAGCATTGTTTTTATATTTATTATCTGACTTGATTCACATAATAATATAATTATATATATATATACATATATATATATATAAAAGCTGCCTCATCTTCTTTATAAATGAAGTAGAAAACATGTTTCTAAAAAGTGTTCTCTTCCATTGCCTTACATGGATTTCTAAGAATCTCATGCAATAATGTTTAAGATAAAGAAGTATACTATTCCTTTTATAGGTAGACTGAAATCAAATGCATACACACAGAAAATAAAAATTACAAAATAACAATTTTTATTTTATTTTATTTTTGCTTTTTTGGGTCACACCTGGCAATGCTCAGGGGTTACTCTTGGCTCTGCACTCAATAATCACTCCTGGCGGTGCTCGGGGACCATATGGGATGCCGGGGATCAATCCGGGCCAGCACAGGCCGGCTGGCGTGCAAGGCAAACGCCCTACCCGCTGGGCCATCGCTCCAGCCCCACAAAATAACAATTTTTAAAGCTATAAAACTTCTTCAAATGATGTATAAATTAAACTATGATGAGGGAATTCAAAATTGACAAACCTTTAATGTCAAGATGAGAACAAGTGTGTGGAAATTACAGGAGAAAATAACCAAATGAACTTTCAGTAAGAGTCAAATTGTTGTGTGCAAAGTTTTAATGTCAAGGACACTATAGGAAGGAAGTGCAGGATAATTGGTTCAGCCTGTCATCAGAGTTAGGTAGGGTTAAATAAGACCCCTGTAAGACTTCTACCATTGGAAAGGGTGGAAATATTTCGAAAAAAAAGAGTCATTTCAAAAAAAGGTGATAATAAGGCCTTTCTTTTTCTAAAAAATCATCATCTTTGCTTCTAAATAAAATGAACTTTAGCTGAGGAAGTCCATTCAAGGGTCTCAGGTAGTTTCTATTTGTGTAATAAGGATGATTGGACTAAAAACCATAGCAGAGAGTAATAGCTTGGGCACTAATCTGTGGGAATGACCCTTAAGATTGTTTGTATTATGTGGTCAGTCATTCTCAACATCCAGTCTCCATAGTTCCTCAGAGCTCCATCCAAGAAAAACCTGATCTTTCTCCTTTAAGTTTCATCAGTAAATGCTCGAGATGGGAGCCTTCTACTGAGATTATACCACCTACACGTCAGAGCCTGGCAAGCTACCCATGTTTTATTTGTCATGCCAAAAACGAGTAACAATTATGGACCTCAATTCCATGACCTGAAGAATGCTTTGAGGCTCTTCCTGTCCCTGGAGCAAGCAGATGCCCTTGGGCTACACTTGCTTGTGACAGGTCGTATGGAGATGTTACTGGTGCCCGCTCGAGCAAATCCAAGAACAACGGGAAGACAATGACGGTGACAGGAGGAGACAATGATCCTAATTTTTAGATGGGGGATCGATGGGTGAATAGTTATGGCAGCATCAATTTCACTTACTATTATTAAATAAAATAGCCACTTAGGTGTTGCCCATTCTGAACTTCAGAGAAGAGGAACTGATTGCTATTCTTGGTCGTGAAACTCGATGAAGTCTGGAGAGCAGAGGCAGAGCAGAAAAGGGAGACACGGTCACAAAGCTCATCAGCATCTAGTGATTTAGCAGAAATACTGTTTGAGATAAAACTATTAGTGCTGCCACTGTTCTATCTTTTTACTAGTGACGGAGACTATAGTGATTTACAGCACTCCCTGTTTCATAGCCTTCCTGTGTCAAACGCGAATTACTAGATATTAAGTATTTTATGAGATGCCCTATTCTGAACTTTCTGCTTTCACTTCTATTTATTTTATCATGGCAAAGAAATTTCTTCCTGGCCACAGTGCCAAAACAAGTGGAATTTGTAGTAAGTTGGTGCTTGGCAAGAAATCACTTTTTCCCCTTCTCTGTATCATTATTCACTAACTCTAAATTTTCCCCAGACACAAGAAAAGCCCAGCTTTTGTTTCCAATGTATGTTAAGACAGTCTTTCTCCAATGGTCCAACAAGAAATAATTGTTAGATAAATGGGAATAACTTCCATGTGAACCCCATAAAAGCATGAAATTAATAGCTTTAGAATTCTATTTCAAAGGATGTAACTGCATGCAGAAACTAAAATATATTTATATTTTAGTTTTATATATAAAATTTTATTTTAATTTTATATATAAAATATATTTATTTTTTAAATAAGAAGCTAACCCAAAAGGACTTTCACAGGAATAAAATAATAAGAAAACATGCACAGACATAAGGTTTTTAAAAATATTTTATTATACCACTGTGAGATATACAACTACAAGATGTTCATGTTTGAGTTTTGGTTCTACAGTGTTCCAGCATCCATCCCCTCCACCTGTGCCTATTTCCCACCACCGATGTCCCCACTTCCCTCCCCCCATCCCCCAGCCTGCCTCCACGGCAGGTTCTTTTCTCCTTTCTCTTTCTCTCTCTCCTTTCTCTTTCTCTCTCTTTCTCTTCCTCTCTCCCTCTTTCTCCCTCCCTTTCTTACACATTGTGGATAGACATAAGCTTTTTGTTTCAAACAGTCATGAGCAGGCCAGAGAGATAGCATAGAAGGAAAGATGTTTGCTGTTGATTGCAACAGAATCTCTGAGCTGCATTGATTTCTCCCCGGCACTGCCAGGAGTGATCCATAAGCATAGAATTCGGAGTAAGACTCAGCACTACTGGGTGTAGCCCCTAAACAAAAACGAGTAACAGGGAGTGAGGCTGGCCAATGAAATGAATGATCATAAAGTTACAGGGGTTGACACATTCATGTTTCTGAAATTATGCTTGCTATTTTCTGGGTGAAAGCAAGAAGTACTTGTCTTAGGACTGTTCCACAGAATGAGACACATAGCTCTTTAAAAAAACACAAAATATTTGAGACTTTTAAGATAGGGAAACATTGAAGAATAAATAAATAAAGGATTTGGTGCCAGGTCCCTGGGAGTATTAAATGTCATTTAGATGGCAAATTAATGGGGACACACATTTCAGAATTTATCATAGTCAATGCAGTGTCTTTAATGTGAGTCTAAGACTTCCAAGAAATATTGAGGTCCATGAAGTCCCCTGATAGGAGACTTTATTATTGAAGTGGTAGGTACTAGTTTCTAGTTGAGCAGTTACGTTATGGTTGAGCAATTGTTTCATAGATTTTATTTCCCTAAGAAGGACTGTCCTCCACCCCCTTGCTTACCTTAAATTTCTGACTAGGCATGGAGTCATTGTACAGCAGGTAGGGCACTTGCTTTGCATGCAGCCAACAGGGATTCCGTCCCCCAAACCCCACAAAGTCCCTTGAGCCAGGCAGAAGTGACCCCTTAGCAAAGAAATAGGAGAAAGCATCTGCTGGATGTGATCCAAAATAAATAAAAAGATAGATTGATTAATTCATTAACACATTTAAGTTCATGCTTAATCACACTTAAGCATGAACTTAACTGAGCTTAATGAGTTTAATCACTTTGCTATTCTTTGTCTAATTTAAATGATATTTGACATGATGACACCCGCTGGCACCTTTGGGCTTGGGCTTGATGGATTGGTGCCCTGGCCATTGTCTTGTGCAGACTTGGCTTGTGCAGACCACCCTGAGTGGAGCCCAAGGGGGCCTCTTTCAGTGTCAAAAATTGAACTCCAAGCATCACAATATCTGGCAAATACCCTATCACTTATGTTATTTTTTGTCCATATTTATTACTTTTCTCATTATTTAAAACTTTTAATTGAGTAGTATTATATTACTTCATTATATTTCTGGAGAGCATCATTAAAAATCAACATCTTTAGAGACTACATTAAGTCACCACTTAAAATCTAAAATTCAGTTCTATTCTATTTTTACTTCAAACTGATTCACAATGGAGAAAGAATGCAGTAAATTAGGTGAAGTCTTTCTTTACTCACTCTTAAAAACAAAATGTTAAAACTAAGGTAACATGGTTAGAATAACTTTGATCCTTATATTGATGTACCAAATGATCGCAATACCATCAATCCCATTAGCCTACATCAACATCCTAATCATTAATTCTCATCCTACTCTTCATTCCCCCACAACTCCTTCCAATGTCTGTTAATTCAAATTCTGTAAACCAAGTCTATTGCTTTTTTAAATGTTTTTATTATTCCACCATGAGATATACAGTTATAAAAGTGTTCATATGGGGTTTCAGTCATACAGTGTCCCAGCACCATCCCTCCACCAGATCCCATTTGCCACCACCACTGTCCCCCTGATTCCCTCCCTCCTACCACAGTCTGCGTCTATGGCAGGCAATTTTCACTTCTCTCTCTCTCTCTCTCTCTCTCTCTCTCTCTCTCTCTCTCTCTCTCTCTCTGTCTCTCTGTCTCTCTCCCTCCCTTCTCTTACTACTTACATTGTGTCTTGCAATGCATAAATATTTAGAGGCTATCACATATATCCTCACATACGCAGTTTTTAAAGTTTCCTTGTATTCTGACACAACAAAGGTTCAGTACTAATAGATCCATACAGGGAGTGAAGTTGTGCAATCTGAGGAAGGGCCAATTCTGCTCTGCATTTCTATAGCTCGCAGGAATGCCTCTAGACTCTAGATCAAAGGTCATGTTTCAGTCTCTCAATTTATTATGGAAAATTCAGCACACACTCAGGGGCGGGTTCTCTTTTGCCTTTACTTGAACTTCTAACAAACTCCTCAAATTGTGAAGGATGCAAATAAAATCTCATGTATTTGTTTCTTGTAGAATCCTGTCACAAAATTCTGAGGTTGACTTGAAGTCAGAGAAGGTTAGTAATTTTCTCCATGTTTATTTCTTTTCCTATTTTCTTAAGCATTTGCTATATTGTGCACCTCCTAGGAACAGAATGTTCTCCACTGCTGAAAACCAACCTAGCTAAGCTAATATTTATGCCATTAATTACAGTTTTGTAAATGGCTCAGAAAACATTCTTTGAAGTAAGCCTTCCACAATCCTTTTGGAAGCTGGTATTATATTATGGGCAAGAAGCTAAACATTATGTGAAATTATTAAATGGATGAAGGAGAAAATGAACTTTGCCATGTATAAAATTGTTATCTTAACAGGAATGACTAAAAGGAATTCATCCTCAAAAATTCTGGTACACTCAGACAGAGGATAATCTAACCCAAGTAATCCAAACTCATGGTAGGGAGGGCAGTGATGATATTCAAAAATTAAGGCTAAATGAATACGGTGATTGAACCAAACCAAAAGGGATCCTGAAATGCATTGTTTTTGCAAAATTTTTATGAATTCTTTCAATTATTTTATCCAAAAGTTCCTAGATTCCTTTATCTTAAGGGAAACTAAATTGCACTAATTTTGACTTCTATTAGCTAGGTTAATATTCAATTTTTAAGCAAAAATAAACATAGTTAGGCAAATATGGATTATTAGACAAAGTACATAAAACATGCACTTATTAATAATGACAGACGTTATATGCTTTTTAGTGAAAAAATATTATTCAAAGCTATATCTGAATAATAACTAAGATTCCAGTATTGCCATCCATTCAAATGGCCATTTCTTAATAAAGAAATAACAATGCCTTTCAGTTAAAAAAGCTTATGAAAGTAAAGATAGATACACTTGTGAGGCATAAAACAATTTACTTAGTAATCCAAGTTATTTTAAGACCTTGTTTGCCCAGAAATACTCTCAAAGTAAATGGTGCATAAATAAATGAGCACTGATTGGCACAGAAAATAATTAAGTCATTAAGGTCTAATCTTCTTGTCTCATTTATCTCTCATTTTCCTATATATAGATAGGCCTTGGGGATAACCCTGTGGCAAAGATACTGGTCTTATAAGCATAAGGTCAAGAGTTTGATCCCCTGGTGCTGCCCACATGTAGACTGATTGCTCCAAGCAGGTCTTCTCTCTGGGACCTCTTATGCCACAGTAGAGAGTGTGGCCTCCCGCACACCTAGACCAGGTTCTTGTTAGCACTTTAACTACATACATGGAGGCACAGAAGCCACAAGCATGAATCCTAGAAGATGGCATGTGTGAGCACCACGTAACCCCTGTGAGTACTGTATACAGAATATGGATAGGCATATATATATATATATATATATATATATATATATATATACATACATATAGGCACCAATACATCAAATGAAGGAGGGTGATCCTTACCTCCAGGAGGACTGCTACCAGGTGTGAAAGCAATACAAGCAAGCAAATGCAGAACCCTGGTCATTGCAGCAACAACAAAACGGAATTAAAGGGTCAAAAGGAAAAAAAGTAAAGTTAAATGGAACATGGCAAGAAGAGTCAGGGAAGACTAAGAGGAAACAGTTAACATGCACTGCACACATTACAATACACACCATTGTCAAGAAAAAAATGACTGGGAAAAGTGATTCATTAACATTGGACACTTTGAGCAAAGACACAAGTACTAATGTAAACATAGAACATTGATATTAATAAATGAATTCATTAGTTTAAATTCATTATATTAAATAGCATATCTGGAGTTATGCATGATTTAAACTACTCATGATTAATATATACCACCCTCGTCAGTCTTAAGATTTAGAAAAATAATAAAAATAATAATAATAAAAAATAATAACAATTTGCCTTATTGATTTGTTACTTTCCTCTCTTATTCTTTCTTTGTATTTCTTGTGTTAAATTATTTAGAATTCTGGATGTGAGCTGATTATAATATTATTTTGGGAGCTTGATATAAATATTTTGAGCAGGATAAAAGTTGAGGTAACATAGAAGAATGTCTTATTTTTAGGGAGACAGTACTGAAGATTTTGGATATATAATGTTTGTGGTTTCCTAATATAATTAAAAATGAAGCACCCATATGCATATGAAGTAACATTGCTAATACATAGATACATTTTAAATGTAGGTGTGAGAGGACTGTTTCTTAAATAATTATTTCCACTTTTCTCAATGTTTAAACTTTTTGTTGGTTTTTGAAAGAATTCTAAAAAGAACAAGTGACTCCAAAGAATTTCAGCTCGCTGCCATTATCTTCTCCCCACTTGATCAGGCGCATTGAATGTGCTCAAGACCAGTATTTTATCTCTAAAGACAAGTCCTGTGGGTGTGAGGTCTGAAGAATTGTTGAAGACGGGTCCCACCCTTGTGATTAACTTAAACAAGAAGGAATGTGGCAACAGCAGATCCTGGAAAACTCAAAACTGAGATAGAAACCTTGGTCTTGTTTTTCTCACAGATTACACTAGAAGAAGTGCCAGCTGATCCCATAACTGGGCAATACAAAACAAAAGGACACAAAGAAAAAAAAAAGTAAAGAAAAGTTTCCCCATTCCCAAATCCCTTTAAAAAGTATTTATGATGTTGTTGGATTGTAACTAATAAAATTTTGTTAAGACATTTGCTTGGTTCAGAGCCTTGTTTGCTCTTTTAATGCTTGTTTTTCTAGAGAACACGGTTCACGTTTATTCTATATTGATAATTAAATCAAACAGTATATATAAGCAGTCATTGTAATGAAACTGAGAAAAAAAGAGTCAGTAGGATGTTTCAAGTATCTGAAAAGAGAAGATGTTAAGAGAGAGAAAGAGAAAGAGAGAAAATAGATGGAGTGCCTGCCTCGGAGGCAGGCTAGGGAAGGGGGCAGGTATCAGGGACATTGGTGGTGGGAGGTGGGCACTGGTGGAGGGATAGGTGCTGGAACACTGTATGACTTGAAACCCAAACAAATAAATAAATTAATTTAAATTGAAAAAAGAAGAAGAAGAAGAAGAAGAAGAAGAAGAAGAAGAAGAAGAAGAAGAAGAAGAAGAAGAAGAAGAAAGAAGAAGAAGAAGAAGAAGAAGAAGAAGAAGAAGAAGAAGAAGAAGAAGAAGAGGAGGAGGAGGAGGAGGAGGAGGAGGAGGAGGGAGGAGGAGGAGGAGGAGGAGGAGGAGGAGAAGAATATGGAGGAGAGGCAGCAGGTTGGGGGAGAGAATATGGTGACTCTGCTGTTGGGAAGGTGCACTGGTAGAGGGATTTGCTGTAACGATATATGACTGAAACCCAATCATTAACATTTTGTAATTGTATATCTCATGGTGATACAATAAAATGTTTTCAAAAAATAAAAAAATAGCATATCAACCGTGCATGGTTCATCTATAAATGCTATATTTAGAGGTGACTACAAAGGTATGCCACCTGCATGGCAAGCCTGGCAAGCTTTCCTGTTTTATTTGATATGCCAAATACCAGTAACAATTATATTAGCTCATTCTCATGACCTAATATAATGGTTTGAGGCTCTTTATGTTCCTGGAGCGAATAGATGCCCTTGGGCTCTACTAGCATGAGACAGGACATATGGAGATATTACTGGTGCCCACTCTAGCAAAAAAAGATGATCAATGGGAGGATAGTGATAGTGATAGCATATAAATGATAGTATTTACTTCGAGATTGTGAACTTTAATAGAGAAATTATTGCTGGCTTAAAATATTTGAGAAGCATAACAGAAATTCAAATAAAACCTTGTCATTATATTTTCATTTTTAAAACTTATTTATTTTCTGTGCTTTTATGTTTTCTCTTAACATATATAAATATAAATGAAAGTAGTACACAATGTATACATAGAAAAATGTATTCATATATTATCACATAAATACACAG
This sequence comes from Cryptotis parvus, assembly GCA_021461705.1. Taxonomy (NCBI): domain Eukaryota; kingdom Metazoa; phylum Chordata; class Mammalia; order Eulipotyphla; family Soricidae; genus Cryptotis; species Cryptotis parvus. Next base: position 17,781 of record JAJIBD010003199.1, on the reverse strand, counting down.
CTCTTTATTACTGGAGTGACGAGGTTATATGTAAAGATAAATATTTGACATCATAACATAAAAATGTACTACTTTCTGTTTTACAAAATATTTCCCAATTCCATTTCATCAAAATCTGATATTAGTTTTTGCACATTTGACAGCTGTGCAACTAAGGCTCACAAATGTCAAATAACTTGATTAAGATGAATGCAATAAGATAACAAAATGGGTCTAAAACCATGGCACATTATTTTGAGTCCATTATTCTTGAAATGATTCCCTGATAAACAGTTCAAGTTGCCAAACTATCAGATGAGCCCTGGGCCTCTGTTTATCCATGTCTAGTTAGGATTCAGCACGATTACCAACCCACGCATTCTGTCAGATTCTGAGCAGCCTGAGTTAATTTATTTCTTGTATTAAAAAGTTGATTTTAGTTACTTACTCTGAAGTTATTCAAAATAAGTGTAAATCATTTTTTACCACATGTCAGCTTTTAAGTTACTTTAGAATACAGCTGAGGCAAGCATAGTTGTGGATTGTGCATTCACGAATTCAGCCAACTATAAATTTTAGTTGGTTGAATTCATAGATATAGAACCCATAGATAAAAAGGTTGGACTAGAAGAAAATCAACATCTGGATCTGGACACTGTAAGTGGTTGATGAACTACTGTACTTGATAACATTCAAGAAGGAGAAGATGATGTGTTAAACTACAATTTTGGCATAAGGGATGGATAAGTGGAAGAGAGTGATCAAAGGGACTATTCAGAACTATGTGTACTGGCTGTAGTTTGACCTGTAGTTTGAACACTACAGATCAAACCGAAAAAGAAAGAATAAAAATTTAAAATTAGTACCCACAGGTATATTCAGTCATTTCTTCCAAGTCGCTGAATACTCAGTCTGGTAAAGTATAATGGATTATAAAATATATAACAATAAATAACATATGACCTACATAAAAAGGGAGTTGGATATGAAATGTAAAGCTTAGTGAGGGTGGGTTGTCTGCATTGAAGTTACTTAGGCGGTAAATTTTAGTCCCAGAATTTGAAAGCATGTCTCAGTTCCAAAGAACAAGCCTTTTCCTGTGTCATAAGAGCTTCAAGAGGAAAGAGAATTTATGACATCACTTATGTTCAGTGAGTGGTTTGGCAGCTTGAAATTGGGATCATATTGTAAATTTTTTTAAAGAGGTTTAGGTAGCCATAAATAAGCACCCTGAGATACAAATAAAAATGATAGCCACTGTTTGGTGTCATTTTCTATATATTTGGAAAGCAGAAAAGTAAAGAAATCTGGAGAGATGGTACAGTGGATAAGGCAATTCCCTCTCAGGCAGTGCTTAGGATTCCCTGTACTCCTCCAGGGATGATCCCAGATGGCAGAGCGAGGAGTATGTCCTGAGTGAAGCTGGATGTGGTTCCCAAACAGGAAATGCAGCTAAGATCAGGAAAAGAAAGAGTGAAGGTAGAAAGGTATAGGAAATTGTTACTGAGTTGAGTCAATGTGCTGATTTTCTGCTTGAAGAAATGCTCTATCCTTGGAAGGGTCCTTTAATATCTGGATGATTAGCTTCATGCACCCCATAATCTCTTATTGCAGGGACGGATTCTACTCTGCAATTTAAGATAATCAGCAACAGGGTCAGGGAGGAGATTTTGGGGTCAGAGGTACATATTTGATCCCAGACACAGCATGAGTGTTGGTCCAGGTGCCCCTGAACTGTGGGACAGAGCTACATCACCAAGAAGGGCTCCTGAGCATTGATTGGGAAAAGACAATATTTTTAAGCTAGCCTAGAGTCTCTTCTACTAGATGCTAGTTGCACTGCCTTCTCCTAGAGATAACCAAAAATGTCCTGGAGAACAGACAACACAGCTGGTTGAGTGTTTTCTTTCTATCGAGGAGGTGTGAGCTCCTTCCTGGCTTTACATAATATCTAAGCACCAAGTCAGGAGTGCCATGGATCACTAATCACTGTCAGCCCAGAAAGTATAAAAAAAAAAAATACCACAAATCCACAATTGTTTCTAGACATACTGGCAGACACTATGGGTAGCAATGTGTCATCCCCTTTCTCTCATTGTAAAGGTCTGCATTTCAGCTAATAGAACTGAAAATTGAGACTGTTCAAAAGTAACTTTGGGATGACCATAAATGAATTTTGTTACTTGAGTGGTGGGTGTGGTTCCATAGCGTTCGTTATACCAAAATGCTAATATTGATAGTATAAACCATGATGCCTCAAGACAATTTTTTTAAGTTAAAATGGAAAGAAAACAATCCTAAGTTAGTAGGAAAAGTTACTGAGGATGATGCAACATGGAGAAACAGCACATAGTTAATCTTAGAAATAATAAAAACAAAATCACGATCATGATCACGATCTTCCCGTTGATCATCTATTGGCTAGAGCGGGCACCAGTAATATCTCTATATGTCCTTTCTCATGCCAGTAGAGCCAGGGGTATCGGCTTGCTACAGGAACATAAAGAGCCTCAAACCACTATATTAGATCATGGGAATGACCTAATATAATTGTTACTGAATTTGGCATATCATATACAACACGAGAAGCTTGCCAGGCTTGCCGAAGCGGGAGGCAAACTCTTTTTAAACACCTCCAAATAAAGCAAAATTGATGAACCGCATGGCCGCAATGGGCTGGTCTGCTGAGTGGAGTTCTGACGAGAGGGAAGTCCAGAAGTGGAAAAATGGTGGCGCCCGTGGAGTGAGGGAGCAGTGGTCTGGCTTGTTGTGAGGCTCTGCCGAGGTGGTGGGCCAGGGCTAGAACCCGCCATGCCTCCCGACTGCCTCATGAACGGCTGTGCACAGGGAGAGCAAGGGAACAGCTCTGCCCCATGTCTGTGAGTCTCTGGACCAGCATACCTGGGCGGATTGAGGAAAAGTTGCTGCAGGGTGGGTGTCGGTGATCCGGGCTGTGATGGGCTGGTCTGCTGGGTGGAGTTCTGAGGAGGAGGAAGTCTGAAAGTGGAAAATGGCAGTGCCCGTGGAGTGAGGATGGGTGGTCTGGCTTGTTGTGAGGCTCTGCCGAGTGGTGGGCCAGGCCTCCCTGTGCACAGCCGTTCGTGAGAGGCAGTCAGGAGGCATGGCGGGTCCTAGCCCCTGGCCCACCACTTCGGCAAAAACAAAATATTAAAAAAGAAAAAGAATTAGAAAAAATATGGATTTGGTATGGGTTTCTTGAAAACAGGTAGATTTGCCTCTTTTTTGCTGAGAATTAAAAGTGCGACAGCTATTAAAAGTGAGAGAGGGTTTGATGTGAGTGGCTATTTAATAGTTTGATAAAGGGATAGAGATTTTGCAAAAAAATAAGGAGCATTAGGGAAACAGCTGAGGTAAAATAGTGATTCGAATGGAGCTAATCAGCAAGACAATGAAATATTTATGCCTAGATATTCAGTCTGCAGAGTACTAAGAAATAGAAAAGAGATGGCAAAACTGTTCAGTGTTTGAGGGTTTAACAAGGCAGCAAAGACTGGAGTAATATGGACAGAGATTAGATCCCAGTCTATTTGGGTGGGTAAAAGGTTATGTTGTGTGAGAATCAAGAAGAGAATGGGCGAGTGAAGGAAAATTGATGAAAAAAGAACTACGAATAGAGTGGAGGCTTGATCAATTCCTAAACTAAGATGCATAGAGCCAATAAAGCCAGACAAATATAATAAACAATGTTGTTATTCACAGGAATGTAAGTGTCAGGGGTCCAGGCCAGCAGCCCCCGGCACAAATAAGAAGACCTAGATCTTGCTGGACTTCATCCCCTGCGGAAAAAGGAGAGGGATGGACTTGGGAGAAACTCTGCCTTGCCGCTGCTGCTGAGAAAGGAAAGAAAGAAAGAATGAATGACACCCATGCAGCAGGGAGCTCTGGATAGCAGCACTTGCTTTACTGGACACAGTTTAAGCCTTTTATACAATATATGAGTGGAGAGGTACATGCACACATCACCGGGCATTTGCAAACTCCTGGGCCATTGTAACATTGAAACAAATGACAATCACAGATTTAGCATTTGCAAGGTATCATTTGCAAGGTAATGATCATTGATTTACATATTCCTGTAATCAGAGGTCAGAAGACCAGGCACATTCTGCCTCACCTTAGCTTGGATAAGCACAGATGTTTTGGTGTAACCTTATGGGCAGGGCCCATTTCTGGGTCCTGCCCTTAGGGTCTTGTGGTGGGAAAATGCTGGACCCTAAGGCAAGCAGCTCAGAGCCCAACATGGAAGTAGGTATATTCAGGCAAGAAAGAGGATCCTGCTAGTGAAGAATTAAATATTCCTTCTGCTTGATAAGGTGCTTTCTGGACTGAGCCTGCACACCTCTTCTTCTAACTGTATGTATATCAACCTACCTATCACTTAGCACTTTAAAATGTTAAACTTTCCTTTAGTCACACCCATCAGTGCTCAAATGTTAATCCTGATTTGGTGCTCAGGGAGCACCTTGAGATTGTAGGTTCATGTGATGCCAGCGATCAAACACAGATTTCCACAGCTATGTATCATGCCCTTGGGTTTCACCTTTAAGCTAAAACATTGTTGTTGATACCGTAATCCCTGAGCTGTCACTCCATCCTCAGCACTGAACATTACTGTGCTCAGGGGGCTAGTCAGAGGGCAGAGGCTAGGGCACTTTCCTTGCACCTGGGTTCGATTCCTGACATCCCATATCATCTTCCAAGCCTGCCAGGAGTGATCCCTGAGTACAGAACCAGGAGTAGACCTTGAGCACTGCTTGGGTGTGACCGTAAAGCAAAACTAAAAAACCATAAAGAATGTGTCCAGGCATGATTTAATATAAAACAGTGTCTGTTCAGGAATCCTGCTTACAAAACCCTTCTCATACTGCAGGAGATACTCTCCTTCTTCTATCCTTAGAAGTTGTTCTGAATTTGGCCACTGGGGGAAGAGAAATGGAATAGCATTTGGTTATCAATTTAGGGAAAATACCATCAAACAATACCATCTAATGCAAAAATTAAAAAAAAAAACCTAAAAAAGAGTGACATTGTTATCTCAACAGAACGGTAAAGGAAAATAAATGTGCATACATACTTCATGTATGAATGCAGCGGGACTCATCAGACATAATATAATAAATATTATATTATGTTATAAATAACTTTATATATAACAATATAATATATAATATAATATAATATAATGAATATGTATATTTGTATTAATAAAATATAATGAATATGTATATATAACATAATATAATATATGAATATTATATTATGTTATATGCATTATAATATGATGGAGGGTGTGTGCAGCCGGCTCCCGGCAAGCGAGGGACGGCGCCGCGGGACAGCGAGGGGCGGAGGCGGCTTCCGCTCCCGTGACCTCGGCAGCGGTGACCACTGGGCTGGCTGGCCCGCGCTCAGTCAGTCCTTCAGGAGCGGGAGCCCAGGACCATGGCTGGTTTTGTTTTTCTGTGGGCGAGGGGCTCCCTGAGGAGGAGGAGGGGGATTTTTCTTTCCTCCCTCAGAGAGAAAGTGAGGCAAGACAATGTGCAACGTGAGCGAGGGGGCGAGGAGCGGGGGAGCCAGCAGTGAGCCCAAGGCGGGCAGGAGAGGAGGCTGGGAGCGTGGGGGCAGCTCTCGAGCTGTCTGCCTAAAACCTGAGCTGCGCAGGAGGAAGAGAGCGGCATGGAATGACTTCAAAGGCATCGAAGAAATAGCTAAAAGGACAAAAGAACCTCCGGCTCCGGGCACATCTCTTTGACTCCACCATTCTCCCTGCATTAACATACGCCTCAGAGACCTGGGCCCTATGAAAGCAGGATGAGCATGCTATTCGGGTCTCCCAGAGAGGAATCGAAAGAGCTATGCTTGGAATATCACGCCTCACTCAAGTGAGAGAAGAATCCGGAGTTCTGACCTCCATCGCTATTCCAGAATCAGGGATGCTGTCTCATTTGCCAAGGCTTAGAAAATCAGATGGGCTGGACATGTAATGCGATTTGGAGACAACCGTTGGACTAGAGCCATTACTGACTGGATCCCACGGGATGTCAAAAGATCACGTGGCCGCCCACCTACAAGATGGTCAGACTTCCTTGTCAAGACCCTGAAGGAACGGTTTGAGGATCTTCATATTTTGAATCAACCAGATGCCATTGGGCTACATTGGCACGTGATAGGGTCCAATGGAAATGTAACTGGCCCCGCTAGAGCAAATTGATAAACAACGGGATTCAAGTGATCAAGTGATTATAATATGATAAATATTATATTATATAAACATACTATAATTCCTTTGTCTCGCCCTGTCTCTAAACCTGCACAAAGGGAGGGTTATCTTCCTGACTAGATGGCAAAAACTTGATAAGGACTCCATGATTTTCAGTGACTTTTAGATATAAAACTGTTTTGTATCTAAAAGTGACTTTTAGATACAAAACAGTTGCAAACATAACCTCATTATTTTGGCAAATGTTTTCAGTCACATATACTGATCATGTTTATTCAAGATAAGTTGTCTTCCCATTTCTTCGCCAGCTAGTCCAACCTCAGAACAGAGTATAATTATCAAAGAAAAAGATTCGGGCTTCATTCTCTTTATCACTTTCTTCTCATCCTACTATTAGATGACTATCTTCTAATCCTACTATTAGATGCTATTTACTTTTTTGCTTGTTTGGGGACCACGCCTGGCTGTGCTCAGAGTTTACTCCTGACACTGATTTCAGGAATCACACCTAGTGATGCTCAGGTATATTCTCTACTGGGGATAGAAACAGTCTGCAGAGTGCAGGAAAGCACCTTACAGCCCAGACTATCTACAGTCTAGATTCTTTTCTGATACTCTGAGACTGATCAAATCAGGAATTAAGAAAATAAAACCCTGGAAAGGGTGCTAAGTTGGTTTCTTCTTGACTGAAACTATTGCATGAAACTTCCCGCACCCTGTGCCCTGTCAATACTTAAAGCTGTGATTTCTCTTGCCCAATCCTTTGGAGTTCCTGGAAGGCGGTTTGTTGGTGCAGTTGGACTGGACAGGCTATGACGTAAGTGGTGATAACCTTTCTATTTCCTGGTTACTATGGATCCCCTTCAGCTTTTGCACCCCAGAGTCGCTGACTATTGCAATCTTCTGGCTTTAGGAGTCCATCTTCTTGGGTTGGTTTATTGTAAATGGCACCCCCAACATTCTTTCTGCATGTGTCACACCCGTGCCTAGGATTCACGCATGTTGTCTGTCGTATCTGTTCCCAGTTAGACTTGTTACTTACTTTCCATCTGCAGTTTCCTGTGCTCCTGCCAAGATTTCTTTGTCTTCTTTAGGCACGAACCAGCTCTGGAACTCCCACTGGAGAGAATACATCGTCAGGCTTGGTTAGTCCCTTCTCTCTAAAAAGAAATGATTTCTTAACATGTCACCTCCGCCCATTTACTCTGTGTGAAGGAACAATTAGACTCCTAGAACAGCTATTCTCCTAAGTGTCCACAATTTAGACTTTTAAACACATCCTGCTAGTTATTTTTCATTTTTTGTTTCTTTGTTTTGGATTTGGAGCCACACGTGGCTGGCGATGCTCAGGGGTAGGTCCTGGCTCTGCACTCAGGAACTACTCCTGGTGATGCTCAGGGACCATATTGGATGCCAAGGATCAAACTCTCTACTTTCCCTAGTATTTGTTTTTCATTAATTATTTTGTGATGTAACGTGGACTTGCAGCTGTAAGAAAATGTACTATTTTAGGGGCACAGAGTTACTAAAGCAGGAGTAACTCCACCAGAGTTCTAATATCCCTTCACTACAGTACATTTGACTCTTGGCAATTCTGTCAGAATCTAAGGGTATGTTTTTATTTGGAAATGTTTACTCTAGGATTTGTAGAACATCCACTTTTTCTCCTTTAGTTTTATTTTGAAGCCTCTCCAGGTTCATTCATGCTATAGTAAATGAATAAACTAAATACTTCCTAATCATGTGTTCCATTGCCATCGTGGTAAAACACCATTACTTCTATCTTAGACTTATCTGTAATTGAACATTTTGCTTTTTTTTCAAAATCTGACTACTGTGCTTTAACTAGACTGCAATGAACATAGTTGTTCTAAAGTCTTTTTGGATTAGAGCTTTGTTCTCTTTGTGTGTGTATATATACACATATATATGCACATTTATGTATATGTACACATATAAATATGTAAATATATATTCATTCTATTGATTAATTAGATCAGTAGATGAATTCTACTTATGTATTCTATATAGCAATAGAATTGCTATTTCATATTATCCCCACTCTTAATTTTCTTAATTGAAGAATTTCTCTTAATTCACTCAATTTTTTAATGAGTAAGAGATTATTATTTAAGGAGTCAAAGTTTGTGTTTGGCCCAACATTTAAACTCAAAGTCTTCAGTGATGCTATAAACTTAGGCTACATGATTTTGTATTGACCTACTTTTAAGAGACAGTTAAAATTTTGTTGGGTAATAATTCCACACAATCATCCAAAGGGATTTATAATAGTTGATTATGTACATGGCTTTTTAATAACTTTAATCTGCCCTATGACACTTGTGAAATAAAGAATCTAAAACAGATAATGGTTTAAATTCTCTCAACTCCAATACTGTATTCATTCTACTCCCCTACATTGGTATCCTAAACAAATATTTAATTAATTTTTACAGGAACCACTCTAGTAAATTTTTTACAGTATCACTTTATCACTGTCTCTGTCACTGTTTTCCCGTTCATCATCGATTTGCTCGAGGAGCACCAGTAACATCTCCATATGACCTGTCTCATGCAAGTAGAGCCCAAGGGCACCTGCTTACTCCAGGAACATAAAGACCCTCAAACCATTCCATCAGATCATGGGAATGAGGTCTATAATTGTTACTGATATCTGGCATTTCAAATACGACACGGGTAGCTTGCCAGGCTCTGCCGTGCGAGTAAAAAATTTTTTACAGTAAGCAGCGTTATACTGATACCATTTCAATCATGGGTTTTTAATCAGTTTTACATGATTTTGTGAATAGTTATTATTTTGCACTTCAGTGTATGTGTGTATTAACAGAGATGGTAAATAAAGAGATACCAATGACAGAAAAATACAAGTACTTAAGGATTTAAGTAACAAGCCATATTACGTTTATTCAAGAGTAAGAGTTTATCTTTCTCTTCACTTGATAGTAGTCAATACAAAAAGACAAAACTTAGTCAATATTACAGGATACACTTTTGTAGATTTTTTGTCTTAATGGGTTAAATTACATAAAGATTGTTTCAGTGAGAAATTAAACGGCAGTGGCCAGAGCAATAGCACAGAGGAAAGGTGTTGGTCTTCCATGTGGCCAACGTGGGTTATCCCAGGGATCCCAAATGGTTCCTGAGCACCGCCACGAACTAACAAGCAAAAAAAAAAAGAAATTAATAGACAGAACTATTTATAGTTAAGAGCATATTGATGTCTTTTAACTATTTAATTCTTCTAAATGATTTCTAAGAATCCAGTATTAATTATATAAAGTAAATTACTAGTAAAACATAAGCATTGAAATTCTGTAACCATTGATCACAATATATCAAAGTGCCTAGTTCTAAGTATTTCAGAGTTTAAAACAAGTCTGACCAGAATTTGCCTTAAAATCAGGATCTTCAGTGGCGATTAAAATTATTTTTTTAAGTTAAAATGATCTAACTTGACATACCCAATATTATCCCCAGAGCTATAGAAATAACAACATGGCAAAGGTGCACAGACATTATAGTAATTTTCTTTGTGGATAATGAAAAATATAAAAAGGGTACATTCATTTCTAAGAAAGAATTACTTGTATCACTTGTCTTCCCATTGTTGATTGATTTGCTGGAGCAGGCACCAGTAATATCTCCATACTTCCTGTCACATACTAGTGGAGCCAAGGGCATCTGCTCAAACCAGGAACATGAAGAGCCTCAAATCATTCCTTCAGGTCATGGGAATGAGGTCTATAATTGTTACTGCTTTTTGGCATATGAAATACGACATGGATAGCTTGCCAGGCTCTGCTGTGTGGGTGGTATACTCTTGTTAGTAGGCTCTCAGTTAGTGCATTTAGTGATGAAGTGTGCTGTTGCTTTTGGTCTCGTGCAAAGGGGTGAGATCGGCTTCTCTTTTGGGTAAAGCTCTGATGAGCTGTGGAGTCAGATGTTGAAAACTGCGGCCCCTCATGGTGTGAGGGGTTGCTCTGGCTTCTACTGGAGGCTCTTGGTATGGTGGGCCAGAGCTAGAACTTGCTTTCCCTCCTGGATGCCTCATGATAAGCTGAGCACAGAGAGAGCAAGTAGCAGCTCTACCCCGTGTCTCATAGAAAGCCAGAAAGCCAGAAAAAGAACTGCAATCCAATAATGAAATGTCCCAGTGCAAAGCCAGAATATGAAAATAACTACAATGCAATAATGAAGTAACCTAGTGCATAGTGTGTAAAGGAAAGACATTTTTCTTTACACAAAAGAAAAGTGAGGTAGAGTTGCAACAAGCTTATGACACCCATTAGAACACCAATGCTGTGAGAATTGGACAAAGAAGGCCTGTTGGGGCAGGGACAGGGCTGAGGGCACGTAGTCCTGCTTGTGCCCATCAATGGGCCCCATCATCCAACTACATGACCTAGTTGGCAGAAAGGAGCTGGGAGTTACCCCCCAGCTCCACAACCAACAAAAGAAAGAACAAATCTGAATATAGTACATTCACAGTGTGATGCTGAATATAAAACACAAGAATTATTGGATTTTAATTGGTTTTGTTCAAAGTATGCCATTGAATAAAGAAGGTAAAGGTTCATAGAAGAATAGAAAATATAACTTCTTTTTAGTGCAGCAATTGACATTTTTTCTTGGTAGAGATCTAACAACTAGTTTTCTAACATTTTCTAATCTAAGCAATTGTTTAACCTTCATTCTCTAATATTTTACTGAATATTTTTACTAGGCATAAATTGTATGCCTTTTACTGAATATTTTTTTACTAGGCATACAATTTATGCCTAGTAAAAAATATTCAGTAATTTCTAATTATGCCTAGTAAAAATATTCAGTAAAAATATTCCTAGTAAAAAATATTCAGTAATTTTTTCTTTAAAACTTACTAATTCTGGTGGAGTGGCCATGGAGTTCGGAGGGCTGTAAATGGCTCGGCCAGTCCCTGGCCTTGTCCAACATAACTCCTAGGGTTTGCTCACACATGCAGGGGGTCCACGCTGGCCAGACTTGGGGCGGGATTTGGGCTGCTTCACCCCTTCCTCCACCTCCATGTCAACAGGTGTGGCTGCGAGCTCCCAGCCACCACAGCCAAGAGCCGGAAGAGAGATACTCCAGACCCACAGTTGTGCCTAGGCCCCATGTGGAGCAGCCCATGGAGTTCCAGAGGGTGGTAAATGACTCAGCCAGCCCCCTGGCCATGTCCAACATAGCTCTTAGGGTTCACTCACACATGCTAGGGGGCCACTCTGGCCAAACTTGGACCAGGGATTTTGGGCTCCTCCACCCATTCCTCCACCTCCATGTCACCAGGCATGACTGCTAGCTCCCAGCCACCACAGCCAAGAGCTGGAAAAGAGACACTCCAGACCCATAGCTCTTAGACAATAATGGAAGTTAGGACCAGACCTTCCCAGGATCTTTCACATTTATACACTTACCATGTATTCTATGTTAGCTGGTATAAATATTATTTCTCATACTACCACAATCATCATGGGACTAGCTAGATCTTACCAGTCTATTAACCTGGCCACATTGGATCTTTAGTTATTAGACCAGAGAGAAATGCTGTTTGCCTCCAAGCAAGCAAGCATAGCTCTCTAAAAAGTCTAAAGACTAATATATGAAACAATTTTGAAGTAAAGAAGAGAATCTTGTGAAGGCTTTGAGAAATATATACCTGGCTATAGAATATCCATTTGTACAGATACATGCCCTTCCCCCCCACTCTACCCTTCAGGGACACTTCCAAGGCAGACCATGGCTTGGCAACAGTAGCATTTCAATGGAACTAGGTGAGGTGCTGGAAGAAGTTACCTGAGGGGAATTGACCCTAACTGCTTTCCATTGTTTGGTGTAGTAGGTCTGAATTGAAAAGATATAAAAAGCTGTAGCCTGCTTTCTTCCATGTTTTTTGCCTTTTGCCTTTTGCCTTTTTGCCATCTCCCTCTGCTCACTCCCTCTTCATTTTCTTCCCTGTTGGGCCTTAACACATGGTGAGAGCTATTTTGGCCTAGGATTCTAAACCTACACATGGCCGGAGCCCAATCAGGAACCCTAAACTCTGGGGTTTTCCTATTGCTGATTTGTATGCCAGAACAAGTATGAGTAAAGGCTTTTGAAACTTTGCTGAATTCTTGTATTTTTCTCCATCCACTGGCCGCTGATCGGGAAACCCCTTACCCTGCTCCCAGATATTTTCAGGGTGCCCAGCACTCCCCGACAAGTGGAGGTCCTGTGAGATTCCTGCCCTCCTCCCCGGATTTTGTTGGGGTGCCCAGCATTCTCCAACAATCTTGTATAAGCAAAATGATTGATTAAATCTTGAAACAAAAAAGTTATTGAATTAAGTTTACAAGAAAGCTCACACTGTTTTTTATTATCAAGTTTTATCACAACTTTCCCAACTTCCCAAGTTAGCGTTTTATAAAATACAATAATTATCTGAATGATGCAGGTCTTAATGTTTCTTGATCATTTAATATTTTAGATATTTTTTCCATATGACAAAAATATTGTCTTCAGAAACTGGTATTTTTTTTGTTACTATAAGATTTAAAAATATATTAAGAGGGGACGGAGCGATAGCACAGCAGGTAGAGCATTTACCTTTCTGACCTGGGTTCGATCCCTGGCATTCCATATGGTCGCCAGGAGTAATTCCTAAGTGAAGACAGGTGTAATCCCTGAGCATTGCCAGGTGTGACTCAAAAGCAAAAATAAATAAATAAATATATATATATATATATATATGTTAAGATCCAGAGCGATAGTACAAGAAACTGTCTCACATACAGCTGACCTGTGGTTATTCTCACATAACCTATGTGAACCCCCAAACCTGCCAAAAGTGATCCATGAATGAAGAGTCAAGAGTAAGCCATGAACACAGCTGGGTGTGCCCCCAAAAACAAAAATACATAATATTAATCTATTATTAAATCTGCTTTTGGGGCCAGAGCTATAGTCCAGTGGATAGAGTGTTTGCCTTGCTTGCAGCCAACCTGGGTTTGATCCCCAGCATCCCATATAGTCCCCCACACAGTACCAGGAGTAATTCCTGAGTACAGAGCCAGGAGTAACCCCCTGAGCATCCTTTGGTGTGACCCAAAAAGAAAAAAGAAAAAAAAATGGACTGAAAAAATCTACTTTTAAAACTTAAACTCCATTTAACCTGATAAAATTTTGGCATCTACCCTAATTATAACTAAATAGGTTTGAGTGAAAAATACTATTCCCAAGATAGTGCAATAAATTAATATTAATTCACACTAGAACTCTGAAATTCCTTTCTTAGTGTTTGTGTATATCATTTTAGAGGAGGAAAATTCCATCAACATATTAGGAAAAAATAGTTTTGTGTCTAATGAGCAGTTAGTAATTTTTATTTACTTGGAAATAACACAGCATACCCTGTTGAGCTCAGGGCTGACTCTGGCTCTGTGCTTAAGCATCACTCTTGAGATGTTAGGGGTTGGGCTCAAATGGAATGATAGTGATCTAACACGATTTGGCCACGTGCAAAGAAAATCCATATGTACTGAACTCCAGCTCCCCAAATTAATCTTTAAATAAGACATTTTTACAATAGTTGCAGCTGTGATTGTTAAATTTAGTCTCTAATAGTTAAAAATAAAAAAGGATGAAAGAGAATAGTCTTTATTTGAGAGCTACAGACCAGTTCAAGTCAATTTTCTGGTTTTTAGCACTCGGAAATACATCTTCTGAAATTGCAAAAAAGTGTTAAATTAAATATGTTCCTACCACAGAACTGAACTTGGAAGCTAATACTATTTGACATATTCATTATCTATTACTTTCTGACTTGTTTGATTAAAAATGCCATTTAATAGGATGCCTTTGTAATTTAAAAAGAATCTAACCTGTCATAGCAAGGGTGTACATAGCTATTGAAAACTAAAAAGCAATATAAATGATTATTGTTTCATCTAATAGTTTACCTAGTTACTTATACTCATTTCATCTTCTATTTTCTATTATCATATATTAGAATTTAATAAGCTGATGCATCAAATATCAAGACCAATGACACGAAATAATCGTGACTTCCACTTATTATCTCCAAAGCCTTTCTTTGTTAAACAGGATGTGGAAATGTTTGCTTAAAGGTGAGAAGCAGGTCTTCAAACAATAAAACTAAAAGAGGAAAAAGCTAAAATCCATGACACAGCTCTTGGGAAGGGAATGGTAAGACCTCTGTGTGACAGAGGAAAGGTCAGGTGAATTCACTGACTCATTCATGTGTGAGAAAATGTGCTTCCCAAGATTCTCTTGCTTATTCTCACAGTGAATTCATAATATTTTTTCTAGCTTTATGAACCTCTCATGAATAGATACCAAATTTAGAGATGTGAATCAATTGGCTGAATTAAACTTGTTATTGAAACTTGCATGAGCATTATCTTACAATCAGTTTCAACGATGAATTCCTCAATACCACCTACAAGCAATGTTCATTTAAGCCTTGTGCAAAGGGGGCTAAGTTTAAATGGGAAGAGATTTTTCCCAGCCTTTACTATTCATTATAAGATTTTTTATGTTTTGCTAGAAATTTCAGTTAAACGACCTCAAGCTTACCTTTATTTAGAAGAGGCCGTTTTTATGCCTGTAGTGTCTTCTTACTCTAAAGTGTCTCTCTAGTACAATACATTATAGTTCAACGGTCTATAAAAATCCACACGGAATAAAGGCAATTACAACTCTTCCATTTTTACAACCTATAGCAGAGACTTTCCTTTTGTCTGTTTCATCTTGTCGTTAAAACACTGGCTACTTTCACTGTCTTCCCGTTCATCATCGATTTGCTTTCGAGCGGGCACCAGTAACATCTCCATATGACCTGTCTCATGCAAGCAAAGCCCAAGGGCATCTGCTTGCTCCAGGAACATAAAGATCCTCAAACCATTCCATCAGATCATGGGAATGAGGTCTATAATTTTACTCGATATCTGGCATATCAAATACGACATGGGTAGCTTGTCAGACTCTTCCGTGAGGGTAGCATACTCTTGTAGTCATCTCAAAATCCAGTATTTATTGATGAACCGTGCAGCCGCTTGCAGCCGCGTGGAGCCGGGCTGTGATAGGCTGGTCTGCTGGGTGGAGTTCTGATGAGGGGGAAGTCTGGATGTGGAAAATGGAGGTCATGGAGTGGAGGGTAATCTGGCTTGTTGTGAGGCTCTGCTGGGGTGGCGGGCCAGGGCTAGAACCTGCCATCCCTCCCGGGCACCTCATGAGGAGCTGGGCACAGTGAGAGCCAGTAGCAGCTCTGCCCCATGTCTGTCTCTGGCTACTTATGTATTTCAAATTGTATTAAAAGCTATGACCCTCTACTATCCACTGCTTATTAAATTTTACTATATCTTTTGTTTCTTCTTTTTTTTGTACTTTGAGTACAACTTGCTTACTTAAGGCTTGCTCCCAGGTCTGTGTTCAGGTATCATTCTTGGCTGTGCTCGGGGAGCATATGTGGTACCAGGAATTGAACTTGGTTGTGTACAAGCCAGGCGAGAAGTGCCTTACCCATTGTACTAACTCTGTGGCCCACCAGTACTATCATTTTATGGGACTCGTGATAAGATATTCTGATTCTAAAAGCTGAAGCAATCACCCAGAAATGATATTTTTTAATTTAGTGATCACTGTGAAGTGCAAAGTTACAAAATTACTCATTATTTTCAGTCATAAAATGTTGGAGCGCAATTCCTTCATCATTGTCAACTTTCCTCTACCAATTTCCCTAGTTACCCTCCTGCTCCATAGTCTGTTCTATGACAAACACATTTTCCTTGTTTCTTTCTAGGCACTATGGTTTGCAATCACTGTTACTGAAAGGGTATCGTGCATATCACTGTACCTTCTTTCAGCAGCCAGTTCTTGTCCAGAAGGATCACTACCCTCTATAGTTGTTGAAGTGGTCCCTCCCCTGCCCTTGCCCTACTGTAGCACACTTCCTACAAAGGATCATTTCTCCTGCCCTTCATTTCTTTATCTTTGGGCATTATTCTCCTACTATGTGTCTTTATATCCCTCAAATGAGGGTGATCATTCTACACCTGTCCCTTTCTCTCTATCTACTTCACTTAGTAAGATACTCCCCGGATCTATCCACATTTTACCAAATATCATTATTGCATTTTTTTGGTAATGGCTGCATAGTATTCCACGGTGTTGACACACCACAGCCTCTTTACCAAGTTGACCACTCTCAAGCACTTTGGTTATTTCTGGATTTGGCTTTTGTAAATAATGCTGAAGTTAACATAGGAGTGAAGATGTCTTTTCAGCATTGTGCTTTGGAACTCCTCAGGTATATTGATCAAAATGGAATTGCTGGATCACATGGAAACTCAGTTCTCAGTCTTTTGAGGAATTTCCATATTGTGTTTCTAAAAGGCTGGACCATTTGACAGTTGACATTCCCACTAGCAGAGAATGAGGGTCTCTAATTCCCCCATCCACACCAACATTGGTTGCTGTTGTTCTTTGTGATGAGAGCCAGTCTCTTTTGTTGTGAGATGGTATCACATTGTTGTTTTTATTTGCCTTTCCCTGAACAATAATGCATACAAATATATAAGAACCACTCTGTAGCCAGAATTAAGCCTCACTTCAAGAAACACTATAACTCAAATGTATTAAGAACACTTCTTAAAAGTGATTTTTTTTTTACTATATGAAAATCACATGTGCGGAGTGATAGCACAGTGGGTAGGGTGTTTGCCTTGCACAAGGCCAACCTGGGTTCAGTTTCTGGCATCCCATATGGTCCCCCGAGCACCGCCAGGAGTAATTCCTGAGTGAAGAGCCAGGAGTAACCCCGAGCACTGCCAGGTGCAACCCAAAAAGGAAAAAAAAGAAAATCACATATATAAAAATAAACATGTGAAAATAATTTTTTTCAGTGGAACTCCAGGTACCAATATGTGGTTCTGGAGATTTAACCCAACTCATCCTTGTGAAAAACAAGTGCCTTGCCAGTTATACTATCTCTCAACCCTGCCCTTCACATATACAGTTATGCATTTACAGATACCAGGAGAGAGATGCATGACTGTACTATCCCTCCAACCCCCTGTCCTTCACATACACAGTTATGTATTTACAGATACCTAGAGGGATATACATGACTATAAGTATCAAATATTCAATATCCAGATACATGGGAAGGGATGGTTCTATCCCTTCCTCACATATCTCTTACCAGTTTTATTCAAAACTGCTTGGGGAGCTTTACACAAAACCATAGAAAGAGCTTACTTGAGTTGCTTTCTTTCCCCAGAAACAAGACTTCTTTAAAAAGTTGGTGATTCTCAATTCTCCATCTACACTTCTATATTCGTTGCAGCACTTCTATATTCATTACATTCACAAAAGTCAGAATCTGGAAACAATCTGAGTGCATGAGAACAGAAGATTGAATAAAGAAACTACATCTACACAATGGAAGCTGTTAGGAAAAACAAAGTCATGAAATTCACCCTACAAATTGAAGGACATGGAGATTATCGTGCTCAATGAAATAAGTA
>JAJIBD010003197.1:0-40233 GCA_021461705.1 Cryptotis parvus | reverse complement strand
TACAGAGAACAAGATACTCAGAATTACCCTGGTACAGATAATAAATAAGAAGGACCTTTTGCTTACCATCTAGATTTCATGAAGCCCATGAAATTGGGATATTCCGATGCATTACTTTATACCACCTCTGCTCTCTCTCTCTCTCTCTCTCTCTCTCTCTCTCTCTCCAGTGTTTTACATAAGAGATAATCTCAGAAGTAGGGATTAGTCCTTGGTGTAATCCTTTGTTTATACCTGTAATAGGATGTGGCACCACATCTAAACTCTTCTACTATCTAAAAGCTGTTTAGAGTTCTTTGTTGACAGGACCCTCCCTGAAGTCAGGATAACTTTGTTGTATATAAGGGTTCTGACTTGAGGTAAGCTCCCTTTTTTTGGTAGGGCTCTCTCGGGTGAGATCCTCTAGTTGATGGGACTCCTTTCTGGTAGGACCCTCTTTGGGTAGGACTCCTCAAAGGTGGGATCCACTTTGGTGGGACTCCTCTCTGGTGGGACTGACTTTGGTGGGAGACTTGGGCTCTTGTATATGGTATAAGTTCTGACCAGAGCTAGATTTCATTCATTATATTGGATTGCAGTTGTAGAACTTTTGTACTATTAAGGGAGAACTGCACTGGACTCGTGAGTTTTCATCCATTCCCCATTGGCCTCGGAGGTAGAAGAGAACTTCTGTCCTAATACAGTTGGGGACCCTAGCTCTCGACAGTTGAATGCTTTGGTAACATAATTCTTTTCCATTGTAACAAACAGTTTTTTCTGCCATGAAATTTTACAAACATTATTTTAGGTTCTTAGAGTTTAGAGGTTTAAACTGGAAACATACAGTTTTTATGTCTTTTCTCATCAATGATCTTTCTCTATGAAAACTTTCTTTAGATCTTTAGAAAAAAAAGTGCCAGATTTTTGTCCTTTCATTTTTTAGGTAATATTTAGCTTCTAAAACATCTTGGTTCTTACACAATTGGATTTCTAAATATGTTCAACTTCTGATCTTTCCTTGGATGATTGCATTTTAGTCTCTTTCTCTAAGATATTTATAAAAATTCTAATTTGGGTGTAGATATTTACTATTTTCCCCTGTAATATTTATTGTTATCGGTTTACTCTTGCTAGAAAATTGTTTTCTTTCAAACCGTTAGGAGTCCCTATGGGACATCATCTAATGTCAGAAAGAACTTCAAATTATTTTCATTTATTGTGATTATTAACTTTTTCCTCCTCCATCTCCTTTTTGTCTAGCCTTCCCCCACCCTTTTTTCTGCCTGAGTTTTTCTCTTGGCTCTGTGTCTCTTATGATAGGATGCCAAATTTCTTCATGATTTTACTAAAGCTAGATGGAAAATCCCAAGAGCATGAATCTTATATGTGGGTGGTGATGTTGAAGCAGGCATATTGCCACACCACTAATGAGAGTCCTGGAGGACAACTCATTATTTGAACTTGTTTTTTGAGGGGAGTGGAAATGTACGTTGCTCCTTCAACTCCTGCTTGACCACTTGGGACCAAAGAGACCCAGCACATTCTTAAAGAACCAATGATGTTGCCTTTGCCTCCCTGGGTCTCTGTAGGAATTCCTGGCTTTTCCTAGGCTCCTGTTTAGCTTGTTCAGCCTTCAGGAGACAAAAATCTTAATGTAATTTGTTTGGTTTTCTTTGGAAAAGGGAAACTCATTGCATTTGGAAGCAAAGAAAAGGGATCTTCTTATAGGTCACCGATTTCTCAAATTCCCCCTACCAATAAGTTTTATAATTCGTGTAATGGAATTATTTTCTTTGAGGTACTTTAATCCTGTTCTTTTCTAAGAAAACATTTCACAAAACATGGCACACATATGGATTTAACAGTTACTTTACCCTTGATCCCTCATAATGTTCTCTAAATCTTTTTGCCTTCTTTCTCACTATTCCAGTTTTCATACATGTACCACTTCCTCTCAATTATCAGGCCTGTCAATGGGAATCAATGTCGAGCTGAGAATTGTGCAGAAACTGTCAAATCACAACGATGAGAATTCATCTCTATGCCTTGCTCGCGGCATCTAGACTTTGAACATTTTGTGCTAGACTGCAAAGCCCAGTTTCCAGCTTCCTCATAAGCCAACTGAGATTTTCTCACTTAATAGCTTGAAATACCACAGTCCAAATAGTCTCAAAATATTTTTTTAACTTCTGATTAATAGTTTGGAATAATATATGTTGTTTTCAAATACGGAAATAAAAATCACTTTGAATGTGTCCTTTTTGTCTTAAGTCAAAAAGACCTGTCTTAGGTCTTTTATTCACATTCTATAATTTATGAATTCATGATAATAATATATTATTTAAAAGTATACTGCATTTTGCTCAATATGTAACCCCCCCTGACTTCATTATTCACTCTAAATTATACTCTATTTTAATTGAATATGTATTCACTCCTTTTTTATTTCTTTGCAGTGCCAGAGATCGAACTTAGATCTCCTAAATATAGTCATGAACTTTACCATTGAAACTTATCTTTGGTTCTAACCTGGAATTTTGAAACTGGGTGCTATTAGAAATCTCACTAAATTTAAATTACTTAGTATTAATATAAGATTATGCTTCCGCACAGAAGAAACTATTGTAGTCGAAAAATGGTATTTTTTAAATATTTAAAAATGAATGCATGAATACATGAAATATTTAGTCTAATATTTTTATTTTACATTGAAATATTTAATTCATTTTTAATTTATTCCATAATATTGTGACTAGTCTAAAGAATTCCAATTTTACATTTTCTAATATATTGTGATAAAATTTCCCTTGACTAATTAAATTTTTCCACTTTCTCTTATAACATCTTGAAATTATACATGAAACTCTTTTATGCATTCTTAATCTTAATGCTTACTTCTATATATTAAAAAACAAATTGAGAGCCGGAGCGATAGCCCAGTGAATAGGACATTTGCCTTGCATGCGGCCAGTACATGTCGGCCTGGCTTCTGTCACCGGCATCCCATACGGTCCCCTGAGAACTGCCAGGGAGTAATTCCAGAGTGCAGAGCCAGGAGCAACCCCTGAGCATCACTGGGTGTGACTCAAAAAGAAAAATAAATGAATGAATGAATGAATGAATAAATAAATAAATAAATAAATATAATAAAATAAAAAAACAGATTGAGAAACAGCATCACTTGATCACTTGATCACTTGATCACTTGAATCCCGTTATTCATCAATTTGCTCGGCGGGCGCCAGTAACTTTTCCATTGGACCCTATCACGTGCCAATGTAGCCCAATGGCATCTGGTTGATTCAGGAATATGAAGAGCCTCAAACCGTTCCTTCAGGATCTTAACAAGGAAGTCTGACCATCTTGTAGGTGGGCAGCCACGTGATCTTTTGACATCCCGTGGGATCCAGTTGGTAACAGCTCTAGTCCAGCGGTTGTCTCCAAATCGCATTACATGTCCAGCCCATCTGATTTTCGATGCCTTGGCAAGCGAGACAGCGTCCCTGATTCTGGAATAGCGACGGAGGTCAGAACTCCGGATTCTTTCTCTCCCTTGAGTGAGACGTGATATTCCAAGCATAGCTCTTTCGATGCCTCTCTGGGAGACCCAAATAGCATTCTCATCCTGCTTTCGTAGGGCCCAGGTCTCTGAGGCGTATGTTAATGCAGGGAGAACAGTGGAGTCGAAGAGATGTTCCCGGAGCCGGAGTTTCTTTGTCCTTTTAGCTAAAAGGACAAAGAGAAACAGCATCACAATATAAAATAGTTTTTTAGAATCAAGTTATTTTTGCTATCATGGTGACTTCTAGATATTTAAAAAAGTGAGGAACACCATCCCAATATAACATAGTGTCTTACAACCAAGTCATTTTTTTTGTTAAGGTTATTAATTTACTCACATTAAATCAAATAGGATATTTTATTCATATTTAAAGGCTTTTTAGTGATTTTGTACTTTAAAGTATATTGCTTTTATTAATTTACTGTTAATGTATTATATTTTTTGTGGCTTTGAACCAAACTCAAGGTATTTCAACGTTAATTCCTGGCTCTATGTTCAGAAGCAACTCCTACCATACTCAAAGAAGGAGGATCAAGCCTGGGTCAACCCTATACAAGACGATTTCCTTACCCCCTATGCTATCTTTCTTGCTTAAAATATTCTAAAGTAAAATAGTTTATAAGACTGCACGAATTTTATACTTAGAAATAAGACCATGGCCTAGAAGAAAATAAAATGGCAGCTAGTCATTCTTATAGTGAAATTTGATGACTCTTTAATATTTTGTTAAATAAAGGGAAATCATGTAGATTTTTTTTCTGTTACAAATTAGTTTCACAAGGCAAAAGTTTTGTATAGTTAGTGATCTGCAAAACTTTGACATATCTTTGAAGGGAAGGAGCAATAGGAGAGGGTAGAGCAAAAGCAAATAACAATACTACTAATAATAATAATAAATATCTTTGATTGACAGAGGGATATTTAAAGAAAAACAGCAAATAGATTCCATACAAAAAATCAAATGCTGATTAATTTTCATGAGAACATTATATTTTCAGACTGTGATGAGAAAGCAATCAGATCATAGTTTTAAAAAGAAGTAAATGACTATTAAGTGAAAAATGTAATACTTCCTAAAGCAAATGTAATATTTTTAACACAAAATTAATTATTGTTTCAAGTAGAAGAGTGTATTTACCTCATATCTATGAAAGGATAGTTTAGCGTTGAAGTGTTTTATTTTTCTTTGCTTTAGTTTGAATTAAAAAAAAATCATTTATCTTGTTACATGTGATATTAAATGCCTACTAAGAGTTTAGTTCTCTGTGATTATACTGGCCAATCTGTATTTTCAAAGGAACTAGCCTACTAAAACCATATTTAATATAAGGGGAATATATGGATTTTAATAACACTGAATTTAAGATGAATGAACTAATTAGATGACATGTTTAGTATTTAAGCTTAGATGTCTAGAATTCTCATCTGCCAGATATTTTCCCCAGTATTTCAATAACAGGAAGAATAGACTCAAAAAGTTCCTTTTAAAATGTAACTGTCCCTTTTTCAAATTTATAATACAAATATATTACAATTAATTTTTTTGCTATAAATAATAAAGTTCTGAGCTTTAAATATCACAATTAATAAAATTTCCCAAACTTTTACATATATAGATATACATAGGGCATAAACTTTTTTAAGATATCTAGCCCTGATATCATTTTCTCATTTATTTTCAACATGTATTGATTATCTACTAAGAAAATGATAAGATTCTGAATATCATTTATTCATTTCCTGAAACTTTATTATTATAACAGCCTTTTTTTCTGGATCAGACTTCCTTGGTCTATGGCCATACCACCCTGAACTCACTTGATCCCATCAGACTACCTTGGTCCTCCGATCTCTCTGCGACCCAGATCCTTGGTTGCCCTCATCAATGTTCTGCTTCAGCTGCCCTTTGTAGCTATTGACCTTTTTGTCTTCACATGCTACCTGTCAGAATGCAAAGATCCTCCCAATGGAATACCAGCAGGAGAGTTCTACTGTTCAAGAAGGGAGACATTCACTACAATGTCAACAGTCGCCCCATCTGTCATCTACAAGCTGTTCACTAGAGTCATCCTGAACAGGATTGGCAGAACACTAGATGAAAGACAACCATGCGAGCAAGCTGACTTCTGGAAAGGATTCAGCACAATCGACCATATCAACAAGGTAACAAAGCTCATTGAGGTTTGTAGGGAGTACAAGATGCTGCTCTGTCTCACATTCATTGATTTAAAGAAAGTCTTTGATTCTGTGGAGACTGAAGCAGTCATCGAAGCCCTAGCCAAACAGGGTGTTCAAACCCAATACATCAAGATCCTTTGTGAGCTGTATTACAGATTCACCACCATGATTTCACCATTCTACAAGGAAGTGATCATTGTTGTCAAAAGACAGAGTGATACTTTTTCAACAAAACTCTTCAGCGCCACCCTCAAGAACATCATGCAACAATTAGAATGGGAAGGAATGGGAGTGAAGATAGATGGTTGGCAACTACAGCACCTCCGCTTCGCTGATGACATCGTTCTAATAACACCAAACATTAGCCAAGCGGCACAAATGCTGGCTGGCTTCGACCGAGAATGTGGAAAGATAGGTCTACAGCTGAATCTAAAGAAAACTATGTTTATGAAAAATGAACTAGTTCCAGAGGCCCCATTCACTCTCAATGGAACAGACATCTCTGAATACAACAGTTATGTGTACCTAGGTCGAGAAATCAACATGATGAACGACCTAAAACCTGAGCTGCGCAGGAGGAAGAGAGCGGCATGGAATGCCTTCAAAGGCATCAAAGAAATAGCTAAAAGGACAAAAGAACCTTGGGCTCCAGGCACATCTCTTTGATTCTTCATTCTCCCTGCATTAACATACGCCTCAGAGACCTGAGCCCTAAGAAAACAGGATGAGAATGCTATTCCGGTCTCCCAGAGAGGAATAGAAAGAGCTATGCTTGGAATATCATGCCTCACTCAAGTGAGAGAAGGAATCCGGAGTTCCGACCTCAGTCGCTATTCCAGAGTTCGGGATACTGTCTCATTTGTCAAGGCATAAAAAAATCAGATGGGCTGGACATGTAATGCAATTTGGAGACGACTGCTGGGCTAGAGTTGTTACCAACTGGATCCCACAGGATGTCAAAGGACCACTTGGCCACCCACCTACAAGATGGTCAGACTTCTTCATCAAGACCCTGAAGGAATAGGTTAAAGGCTCTTCATATTCCTGAATCAACCAGATGCCATTGGGCTAAACTGGCACTTGATAGGGTCCAATGGAAATGTTACTGGCCCCTTCCCGAGCAAATTGATGAATAACGGATTCAAGTGACCTAGTGATTATTTACCCATTCAAGACACGAAGGCACTTTCTGCTTTTTTTCCTTTGGAGTCACACTAGGCTGTTCACAGGGCTTACTCCTAGCAAGATCACATGGGGATCTGACTTGACAAAGCTCAGGAGATATATGGGGTACAAGGGAATGAATGTGGTTTGGCTATGTGCAAGACGAACATCCTACTCGCTGTACCATCACTCCAGTCCCTCACCGAGACACTTGTTTTATATCTCCAGGGGAAAAGCTGAAAGTTTTAGAGACATTTGTATCTTCATGTCTTTATGTCAGAGAGATAGTAGTACAGGAGGTGAGACACTTGCCTTATATGTGCCTGGACATGGTTTAAATTCCTGGCATTATATATAGTGTCCTGAGTACTCTCTCCTAGCAGTGGCTGCTGAGCAAAGGGACAGGAATATACCCTGAGCATGGCCAGGTATACCCAAACCCCAGTTCTCCAATGAAGAAATATAACAGAGCAGAAGTTGTGAACTATTTATATTGCAGCTTTTCATTTATGCCAGGGATTCATAACTACAGCTGTGAATCAAAATCATTTACCAAAAAGCTTAAATGAAACAGATTTTCCAGTTCACACGTATAAACTGCATTAGAATATTTGACAGTAAAATATAAATATACATATTATTAAGAATCTTTTCTGATGATTAAAAGGAATGTAAGGCAATTCTCGTATTTCACCTGGTCTTACTAATCATTCATCTGAACTGACTTCTCAATTTCACTCACTCAAAGAAACCTACTCCTATATTTGTTTATACTAAGTTTTTGTTTGCATTTTTGAAGACCTTGATATGGCCACATATGAAAATTCTTTGCCCATCAACCAAGTTAATATGCTTTAGCTTTAATTATGGATTGGTTGAGTTCATTCTCTAAGGTCTCCATAAAATTAAAATTTGTTATTTTCATTTGTTATACTTTTAAATACTTTTATGATGTTATTGGATTTGAACCAGAAATCCACAATTGCTATAATATTCTTTTAAACCTATTTAAAATTCAAAGAGTAGGTGCATGGGCTATGGAGAGCCCAGAGGATGGTGAAGACTAAGACATAGGAAATTCTATAAAAGTAACTTCAATTTTGTCAAATTACAGTTACTGGAAACATTTCTGTGGGAAAGAACATTATTAGAGATAAAGATGAATATTAGAACATTAATCTAACAAAAATTACTTTATATTTGGCTTATTTTTATTTCCAAAAACATGAAGTTATCTTTGTAGGAGAGTAAAGGATAACAATGGCAAACAGACAGACAATGATGGCAAAGAGACAAGCCACTTGGACTTAATTCCTGGCAAAGATGCCTTCTCCTAGGGTGGTCAAGAAAATATATTTAATGTTTGAAGTCTAATTTTCCCTTACTGAAGCAGAAATGCTAGCCATACCAACATACTGGGGTTTTTCATAGTATTATAAAGGCAATAAAATTAAGCACTTAATGTAATATTTATCATATTGTAAGATTTTAAAAAATGCATGAAGAATTGTTACCATTAATATTGATATTATTATCATAATAAATATGTGAGGGAGTTTTGGAAAAAATGTTTCTCTTGGTAAACATTATTACCAGTATTTTATGTTTATGGAATATGTCAGCAAACATTTTATTTAACAATCACTATGCATGGCTTATAATAAAACATTTTAACCAAAGAATGAAGGAATCTTTCACATACTCTCAAGATATCATGTAAACCTGTATGTAGATATATATCATATATGTTTGTATGTATATATACATATATACACATGTATATATATATTTCTGCTGTTATAAATTTCAACAAATTTATAAGGAAATTTTGTATGATCAGATTACTGTTTATGAACTAATTTTAATTTAATTGGAAGAACTAAAGGTTTTACAGAATTTATAGGTGGGCTGGAGCAATAGTGTAGTGAGTAGGATGTTTGCCTTGTATATGGCTGACAGAGTTCAATCCTTGACACCCGATGTGGTCTCTGAATCCCACCAGGAGAAATTCTTGAGTCAAGAGCCAGGAGTAACACCTTAGCATCACTGGGTGTGATTAAAAAACATTATAGTAGGCAAATGAAATTCTTTCACAAGGTCATTATCACATGCACTTCCTAAATTAATCTTATATAAATCATTATAGAAAACATTTAAAATAAAATAATGCAATTCTCTTCTCTAAAGATATTTTATGGCTACAAAAATCTAGAGATCTTGCAAAATTTATAAACTGAGGAAAATAGAATGGAAGTAGAGAATATATAATATAATACTCTCTCTTTGTTTATGGGAGTGTTTAGGAATGAATTCTTTCAATCCCTACACATAACTAAATCTAGAATAGTATTGCAATTTATGGAAAGTTTATTCTTAATATATAATTTAAAGTAAATTTTATATTTTTAGGTACTGATTTGAAGAGCATGCTGTGAAAGTAAGTGAGACCTACTATACTTTCTTTTTTTTTGTTTGTTATGTTTTGAGAGGTCATACTCAACTGTTCTCAGGGCTTTCTGTTTGTTCTGTACTCAAGGATCATTTTTTGTGGGGCTCCTGAAACATTATGGGGTGCTGGGGATAGAATCCTGGTGAGCACATGCACGGCAAATGTCCTAGCCCCCTTATGATTTCTCCAACCCGTAGTATACTTTATTTTTACCTTCAATGAATTGTTTCACAACAGTAGTTTTTTTGTATACCAAAGAGTGCAATGGATAAGGAACTTGCCTTGCAAACATCTAGTCCCAAGATCCAGCAGAAGTAATTCCTGGACACCGAGCCAGAAGTAAGCTTAAATTCCAGATTACAGTTCAAAAAGAATAGGAATTTGTAAAATATTCTGAATACATTACA
The DNA here is from genome assembly GCA_021461705.1 of Cryptotis parvus. NCBI lineage: Eukaryota > Metazoa > Chordata > Mammalia > Eulipotyphla > Soricidae > Cryptotis > Cryptotis parvus. Next base: position 30,494 of record JAJIBD010003197.1, on the reverse strand, counting down.
ATATGTCATTATTTGTTTTTCAGAAGGGAACACAAGATATACTGGAATATTTAGAAGTATAGAGACTAAAACTACAAAAATTTGATCTTTCATTAAAAATTGTTATGATTTTATTAGTTCACACACTATACATTGATTTTCAAAAATCTGCTTATAAAGTATATGTATTTAAATTGTCATAAATTTTAAATCCCTAAATTATTTTCTAACAGTTGTTATAGAATTCTTATAAAGTAAAATCCTAGGAGTTAGTTATCTGTTTGGGGAAGAAGGTAAGAAAGCACAAGTGCAACATTAGATATTAAGATATATTATTGTTGATGGCTTATGCAAACAAACGGTTATACATAAGTATGTATAAAATTAGATATAAAATAATTTTTGTGTTATGAATATAGTTTTACATATGTATATTTGTGTATATGTGTGTATATGGGAAATAGAATAGATGCAAAATTTTAATTTCATACTAGAACTATATGCTCATGTTTAAAAAGTATGTTCATACTTTTCTGAATAGCTATGATTTCAGATACATTTTAATATAGGAAAGAAAAACTCTACTGTAAGACATAAGAAAAGAAAATTACATAAGTCTATTTAGTTAATGAACCTATGCAAATTGAACCTCAGGGAAATAGGGATAATGAAAAGGATCGTATATTTTCAGAATTACTTGCCATTCAGTTGAATGACAAGGTCTTTTCTGATACGGAAAACCTGCCAAAGAATTTAAAGAAATAAAAACACCCCTTGAATTGTAATTTTTAGCTGCGGTTTAAGGAGTTCATGTGAGCAAAATACCTACATAATTAAAGAATTCCATACTGGCACTGATAATTTTTCACTATGTTTTTTGTTCTATTCATTCCTCTAATATCTTACCACAGGACTTTAGGGATATAAACAATTATCCTCATCTAACATAAAGCTGAACTTCCTGACTTGGAAAGTTAAAGTATACATAATTTCATCCTATTCACATTATTTCACAAAATAAGATTTTGTACAAATTTTCCACTCCACTACTTAGTATGAAAATTGGATTTACTATCCTTGTAATAAAAAAAGACTATTACAAATATAACATTTAATGAGACAGAAAATAAAAATAAGTGCTATGAGTTATTTTTTTAATCTCATTCATCCCCAAAAAGTGTGCTAATAAGTTTGGAACATGAAATTATCAAAAAGAAGACTTTCACTGAAGAGATGTACAGATGACTCAACTGCCTTCATGCTGATGAGTCCTATTTGTTACCTGACACCACATATGGTCTCCAAAACACGGCCGGGGGTCCTCATAACCACAAGCTAAGGGAGCAATTCCTACTGTGTCCCCAAAGCTCAAATTATTAAACTCATACATACGTATATACATACAGAGAAAACTGGCATTCCTCTTGAATTTTAGTGGAATATGAAGAAAAATATGAACCCCATTGCCTTAGAGTTAAATTGGTCAAATGTTACATTAGAGAAATATTTATGGAAATGACATCTACCTTTTCATAGAAAGGTATGCATAAGTTTCACAGCTTCCACAATCTACTTAAATAAAATTCTTTCTTTGGTAAATAATCATTCAAAGGGAGCAAATATAATAGTGAAATCAATGATTATGCTTGTTGGTTGATTTTTTTTTTAAATTCAGTTACTGATTTTTTTAGTATCTCTGTAAAAAATGAATGGTAAACACAGTGACATCTGTACTGAGTTTGATCTCCCTTAGTGCCATGGTAAGGCACATACCAGTTTTATTTACCTGTGTTGAACTTGCAAATAAAATGTTCTTTGTTGAATTACCCGAATGTTCTACCTAACTATTTTTAGCTGATGGCCCACTTTGTACTTTTGACATAGTAGAACAAAGATGAAGAGATTGATTTGGTACAGATCAGGTTCTCATTAGAGTGAATTGACTTCTTTAATCAACAACATATTTTTTTATGAGAAATTAAAACCAATGTTTGGAGATTGCCTGATTTTCTAATGGTTTGCTTTTCTTTTTTAAAGTAGCCTTAAGCCAAAGTGAAGTTGAAGTTGAGGAGGAAGAAGTTATGCAATCCAGAAGTCTTTGACAAAACATTTTTTATGTCTTCCAATTTTTAATGGAAAGTGAACTTAGCAGAATAGTATGAAAACCAAGTGAATCACATTATTCTAGCTCAAAAAATGAAAGGTGAAATTGTCCAGAAAATTCTAATATTTAAGTTTTATACTTCTGTAGAAAAGCATTAATTCATGTGTGAAAAAAATTTATATACCCAACTGTGAAATTACTAAACAGATATGGTAAAGATAATTTACATATAAGATATACTTTTCTCAATAGTTAATAGCTCCTTGGTATGTGCTTTCATCCTTGAAGTATATTAAGGTCTTTGATTGTAATGGAATAAAATTAAAATAATATTTCTATTATATTGCCTCTTTGAATATGTTGTTTTATATAATTGAATGTTCCAAAGAAGTTAAGTCTGTCCCACTCATAAAGGAGTTCTTTGGTGGTAATTGAATTCATTTTGGCTTTGTCATTTATATTTTAAATCAAAATTATATTCAATGGAAACAAGCACTCTGTTTAGCATTTCATTAAAATTGTTATTTTTATTATTTTGATAGCATGCTTTCTTAAATAGTCTTCTGGAAAAAAAAGTTTAGCAGAATATTAAAATTTCAAATAATTTCTCTGCCAAAAGCAATGGCAAGAGAATGAAAAGATAAGCCTACAGTCTAGATATATTTGCAAAATACACTTCTCACAACAAACTATTATCCAGAAGAGACCTCTCATTTCAATGAAATGAAATAAAAATGTGCCAAATACCTGAACAAACATACTACTCAAAAATATGTCAGACTCAAGTAAATAGAAAAAGATGTTCTGTAGTATCAGTCACCAACGGATATAAATTAAAATAGCAGTGACATACAGGGGAAGCCTATTAGAATGAACAAAATCTGGAACACCAAATGTTCATGAGGATATTAACATTAATTTCATATAATCATCACTTTGGAATATAATCAGTGATATCTTATAAACCTAAATATTCTATTTCAATACAATACAGCATTCAGACTTGTGATAGTTTTGCAAATGAACAACAACCCTATGTCCACATATGATGCTTGTGTGAGAACATTTAAAGTCTAGGAATTTTTTGATATATCTCTCTCAAGTTGGAAATCTAAAACAGCTCTGCTCTAAAAAAGTTTATAAAATCATAACTGTTACGTAATTTCCTGTGAGTCTTAGGTTGAGAGTTTCTTCAATTAAGTTATAATATTTTATTTTTTAATTTTATTTAAACACTGTGATTTGCAAAATGTTCATACTACAATTGTTTCAAGCATCCAATATTCCAACACCGGTCCCAATACCAATATGCCCTTACTACCATCAAAAACCCTCGTGGATGGACATGGAGAAGATTATGTTGAGCGAAATTAGCCAGAAGGAGAGAGACAGATACAGAATGACTGCATTTATTTGCATGGCATAAATATATATGTACATATTATGATACCAATATCCAAGGTCAAGTGAAGCATATATCGGGAGGTCTTGTCAAAGGTTGAAATTATCACAAACGTGTGGGAGTCAGAGTTTAGGAAAGACAGAAAATGGAACAGGGTGCTAATAATAGTCGAGGGTACTAATGCCAACCTAGCACTGAGCATGAAATAGAGGCAAAAGGATTCACATGCCAACCTTTTAATGTATGTTCTGTAATCCATAGTCTAGAAGGGAAGGAAAAGAGAAAGAGAGAGAAAGGCAAAGAAATAAAGAACCTGCCTGGAGCAGGGCTGGGAAGGGGGGGGAACTGGGGATGTTGTTGGTGGGAGATGGGCACTGGTGGAGGGACGGGTGCTGAAACACTGTATGACCAAAACCCAAACATGAACTTTTTAATTGTAAAAAAAAAAAACTTGACACTGAATATCATAAAAAAAAAACCCTTGTTTCCCACACCCCACCATTCCCATGCCTGCTCCCTTAGCAGGCACCAACTATATTGCTTATTAAAAAACAGGTCCCAGAATGAAGTTACTAAAGTCAAGACCTTTCTCCTGGGTTGGTACATGTGAGTTGGACCATCCATGTTATTGCTTTTGTTTATTGGATTTGTTAAATGTAGTGGGCTTCTACTCAATTTTTAACTAACATTTCATATTAATTTCTTACAAATGTTAAATATTCAATCCCAAACCCACCACCATTGCAACCTTGGACAATTATTTCAAATTTTCCAACTGCTGCTTGAGCCTGTCCTAAGCAGACACTCAATAGTTTATTTTTATTACTTGTTATACCTAATTTTCTGATATATTATCAAGAAATATATTTCTTAGAAGAAAGTTCATGAGGATTGTTCAATCTCAGATGGAATAATTGGGCCTTTCAGCAGTTTATAAGAAACTACTGATATGTTGTGACATAATAGGCATTGTGACTACATATTTTGTTATTGGGTGCTGTTTACTTACATCTATTAAATGCAATATGATACTGGTTTATCGATATACTAGAGCCTGAGATGCCATACAGCTGCATGCCCCAGAAATTCCAGAGGCGTAACTGAGTTTTTCAACCATAACTGGTGATGGGATTTCTTTGGCACCTGATGCAGTTCATGTGCCCATAAACCTAGCCTACCCAAGAAGAGAGAAGGGGGTGAGGGGGTCTATCCCCAGTTCCACAAAATCCTAGAGACTTCAGTCTCAGAAACCCACATACCTGAGATTTTCAGCAGGTTCACTCATGGGTGTAGCTCATCTGAGCAGTGGAGTCTGACCCTGGGTGTGGCGGGGATTGTGCTGTGCGGAGTTTGTAGATTGCTGGGGCTTTTGGTGAAGAGCCTTTCCCAAGACCAAAGTTGTAATATTTTAAAGTGCTTTCTTTCCTCTTTCTCAATATTGTATGAAGAGATATTTATTTAAGTCTTCTATTTACATAAAAAAGCAAGACTTGGGAGGTTCTATGTTTTTTTAATTGCCTATTGCTTTTGTTCTCAGACCTTATCCTTATATCTGTTTTCTGTTTGACAAAGAATCTAACATTATCTGTAGGTATAATTTGACATTTGTTTTGAGCATTCCTGATCAAAATTTTCTTGACTTTATTTGATCATGCCATGTAAATACTTCAATATTCTTTAGGGTTATTTGCTCCACAGAATATTATAAAGTCTCCCCCTACATTGAAATTATGTTTCTTCCAGAAATTTATATCAATGTAGATCTGTAAATCTATGTTTAATTGGTGGTAAATAATTGTAAGATACATACTGTCTTCTATTCCTTTTTTTCCCATTTATAATTTATAATTTTTTATTATTTTAATAAATTTAAAATAGTTCCTTTAGAGTTATATATATATATATACATATATATATATATATATATAAAAACTCCAGTGCTTACAAGGTTTCCCCCCCACTCACAGCCCTGGTCCAGTCAGTTAATACACTCTGAATTTATATGCAAAGATTGGCTATAAATTAAGTATTTTTTCATTGTCTTCAATGGAAATTTCCCCTTACTATAATTCAGAAATTTTTATGAATGTTTATCTGCTACTCTATATCTATTTAATTCTGTCTCCCCACAGTCTTCACCTCTTGCTTTACTTCTTGGCCAGATTAACCCTACTAAAGGTCTATGATTTTCCAAGAGTTGCAAAGCTTTGATAAGCACCACTGATATCAACACCACAGTCAGAGGTATCGTTTGCTTGGTGCCAATTGGCAAGAAGCTATCTTAGTGCCTGTAGAGTGGCTGGATTATGCCCAAAGAAGCTCTCAACTTCCCTGGGAAAATCTTAAAAAATTGGCCAGGTAAACAAAACAGACATTTGGAAGAATTAATGTTCTAAGGTTTTGACCAAGTTCTTTAAAATGACAGGAAAAGGTCCTTAAATAAATTGCTCTTTTCCCTTTCCTGGCTGACTATTTTCTGATATGTCTTACTTCCCTGGATATGTGCCATGCATGCAACTGAGCAGTAAAGTGTGTTTTAAGGCAATGCCATGGACAGTTCTAGAATGCACCACCTGTGTTCTACCTCTTTCCCTTTTCTTTCTCTTTGATTCTCACTTCCAGGTATTCTTATCCTCCAAATGTAGTTTACAAGCTTATATGTCCTACCATATCCTTTTATTATAAAAAAATGACTAAACTTCACCTTGAAGTCTAATTTCAAGCTAAAAAAATAGAAGAAAAGGGGAATTGACAGCAAGTTCGGCGTCTACCTTGCACATGGCAAACCCTGGTTCAATTCCTGGCATTCCATATGGTCCCCAGGCTGCCAGGAATAATTCCTGAGTACAGAGCCAGCACCTCTGGTACTGGCCCAAAAAGCAAGAAAACAAAAATAAAAATCATAGCCATGCACCCTGTTCCAATTGCTCAGAGGCTACTATACCTTCCATGATTCCAGTTTTCTCTCTACCCTTTACCACCCTCGTATCTACACTTCAGATGAGTGCTCCCAGACAACTGTAATCCCTTAAAATATGTCTTGAGCTTGCATTTTAAGGTAGCAACATAAAAGTTATGTATATATCTGTGTTTTGATTCTCTGTGAGTTTTCAAAAAATGTGTTACTTATGCATATTTTTCATTTTCATTTTTGGGTGGAGTTTGGAACACACCACACTGTATGTATTCAGAGCATCCTTCTGCTACTTGTGCTGAGGGACCACACTCTTGGTAGAGTTAAGGGTGTTGTGAATCAAGCACCTTATTTGTGGTACTGGTTTTCCAACCCCTCATTCTGCCTTTTGATAGAAGTTATTGGCTTAGTATACTGCCTGGAATGATAACAGCATATATTATCATATATGTTACTTAGCATTAGCATATAACATACTGACAATATATTCCATAGTTTGCATGGGTAAGGATATTTTAATAATATATTTAGAAAGCCCAATTAAGGAATTTATAAACCAACAATTTTTTGAAATATAAGTATTTTGTTTTTATATATTTTTTATTTTTAGATTTCCTGCCACAGAACATGGTGTGCAGGGCATACTCTTGTTTTTGTGCCCAGATAAATACTGGTGCTGCTTCTTGAGGATCCACTAAGAGGCCAGGATCAAACCTGGGTCAGCCATAGGCAAGGCAATTACTTTACCTGTTGTACGTCTCTGGCCCCAGATTTTTTCACTCCTACATACAAAGCATATCTATAATCAGGTAGGATGGTTAGAAAATTACAACAGAATATAAAACAGGTATGGTAGAAGATGTGGGTTTTATTTGCATGTTTTTCTTTTATAAAACTCTTACTCTGCTTTGACCATTGAAAATGAATTCCATGAGTGAAATTGTTTCTGTTCTAATTTACAAGAGTTTCTCATGTTCAAAGTGATTTACGTTCCTGTTTTGTACAGAAAATGTTTTTTGGATTATTGCTTAAAATTGGATAACTGAAAGCAAATTTTAAACATAAATGGAAATTCCTTACCACAAAATGAATAGTCACTGACTTATATTCCTGACATAAATGACAATGATTCTCAAGTGATCTTTTTATCCTTAATTCCAAGTGAAGGTTGGTAATAGGATTCACTTAAAAATATTTCAACTCCTGTTTTTGAGTAAGGAATGCTAATCCTGGAGTCAGAGATAGTGTAACAGAGATGATACAACATCTCACATGGTCTATTAGGTTCCATCCCCACCGCAATGATATGGTTCCCCTATTCACAGCTAGGAAGGATTCCTGAGTAAGTTCTGAGTTCCTAACAGAGCCAGGAGTAAGCTCTGAGCATGCAACAAACAAAAATTCTGTTAATTCTATTTTATTGGTATGTTGGACTCGTCCAGGGTCTGGCCAAGCCATTTATCACCCTTTGGAGCTCCATGGGCTGCTTGCACATGGGGCAGAGCAGTGCAACTGTGGGTCTGGAGTGGTTGGGTCTGGAGTCTCTCTCTTCCGGTGTTGCCAGCACAACTGTGGGTCTGGAATGTCTCTCTTCTAGGTTTTCTCACTGTGGTGGTTGTGAACTCGCAGCCAGGTCTTCCAACATGGAGGTGGAGGAATGGGAGGAGGAGCCCAAATCCCTGCTCCTAGTCCGGCCAGCATGATCCTCACCGAACAAGTGAGTAAACACTTGGAGCTATGTTGGACTCTGAAGGAGAGACACTTAATACCCAACCACTCAGACCCACAAATGCGCCACTTGGCCCCCACGTGGCAGCAGCCTATGGAGCTCTGGGGGCGGTAATGGCTCCACCAGCCCCTGGTCAAGTCCAACATAGCTCTAAGGGTTTGCTCACTCATGCCGGGAAGGGCCATCTGGCCTGTCTTGGAGAGGGAATTGGGCTCCTCCTCCCATTTCTCCATCTCCATCTCAAAAGGCGTGGCTGCATGCTCCCAACCACCACAGCCAGCAAACCCGGAAGAGAGACACTCCAGATCCACAGCTGCGCCAGACAGTCTTTAGATAATACTGGAAGTCAGAACCAGGTCCTTCCCAGAATCTTTCACGTTTCTATACTGTATACAGTTCTAGGCAGGTTCTATATGTAGTCTGTCATCCCAGTGAGCCTAGCAAGAAGCCAGGGGGAACCCCATAACATGAGGTCAGTCATTCTCAACATCCTGACTCCACAGCTCCTCAGAGCTCCACCTAAGAGAAAAGCAGATCTCTCCCCTTTGAGGTTCGTCAGTAAAGCTCAAGTTGAGAACCTACTACTGAGAATGTACCACCTACACGGCAAAGCCTGGCAAGCTACCCATGTTGTATTTGAAATGCCAAAAACTAGTAACATTATAGATCTCATTCCCATGACCTGAAGGAATGTTTTGAGGCTCTTCATGTTCCTGGAGTGAGGAGATGCCCTTGGGCTACACTTCCTTGTGACAGGACATATGGAGATGTTACTGGTGCCTGCTGGAGCAAATTGATGAACAACAGGAAGACAAGTGACAAGTGACTACTTTATTTCCATTAATTTCTGTAGATGTGTTTCTGTTTAAGTGAATAGAATACAGAGAGTTGTTATATGTAAAAATCTTGAGTAAGAAGCTCCTAGTATTTCATTTTTTTATTTTTCATATTATATAATCATTCTGACCATAGTATAATGTAGAGCTTTTGAGTCTTTATAAGTCATTGTGAAACTGTAAATTGGAAGCCATCAAGGGTTTTGCAGAATTGCACTGACTCTATTTTCCATTGCTCTTATTCACTACTTTTATTTTCATGTGTGTCAAATAAGTAACATTCATTTATTTAAGATATTCAGAATTTTCAGATAGCTACCAGTCAGATCTCTAATTTCTTTATTCATTGATAATAATCATATTATTATAACACAAGGCATACTATAAAATAAGAGGACATTATTGATAATTATCACACAAGGTATACTATAAAATAAGAGGACATTATTGATAATTATCACACAAGGTATACTATAAAATAAGAGGACATTATTGATAATTATCACACAAGGTATACTATAAAATAAGAGGACATTATTGATAATTATCACACAAGGTATACTATAAAATAAGAGGACATTATTGATAATTATCACACAAGGTATACTATAAAATAAGAGGACATTATTGATAATTATCACACAAGGTATACTATAAAATAAGAGGACATTATTGATAATTATCACACAAGGTATACTATAAAATAAGAGGACATTATTGATAATTATCACATAAGGTATACTATAAAATAAGAGGACAGGTATACCCCGTACTGACAAATAGCCGCTGTTGCAAATTCCAAGAATTACAGAAATTGTTATTAGGAAATTCTATTCATGAATTAATTACCTTAATTAATATATGAAACAAATTTTAATCTTACATGTATAATAAATTATGAACTTTGTTATTAATAGGCATTAATAATATCATTCCTAAAATCAAACTTAACAGAAAGTATAAAGGTGTTAAAAAAAAAGGCTTAAAAAATTTGAAAGCAAGACAGAGAGAGAAGAGAGGTTAAGATGATTTCTCTGCATGCAGTTAACAAGGAACAATTCCTGGCTATGCATAAGTCACCTGAGTATTGACAATTCCTGGCTATGCATAAGGTCACCTGAGTATTGATAATCCCTGAATGCAGAGCCAGGAGTAAGTCCTGAACTCTGTTGGCTGTAGTAAAAAAAGCTTGAAAGTGCCCTCTATTATAAAATCATACAAATCTTTATTCATAAAATTTCAGTTTATAGCACTACATAGTTTGTAGCAGATAAACAGAAGAGAAATAATAGAAGGAAAGGGAAACAAATAATTTTCGGTAGTTATTATATAATGTTATGTTGTTATCTATGCAAGGACAAATATTTTAGTTATCTTAAATAATATATCTTAACCTTTTATTGTTTTAAACATTTAGATTTGCTTTATGCAAAATTATCTTAGCTACTTTAGCATTTAATACTGTTTTTGTTTTTGTTTGCTTGTTTGTTTTTTGAGGCAACACCTGGTGAATCCAAGGACTTATTCCTTTCTCTGTGCTCAGGAGCTACTTTGCATAGTGCTCAGGTAAACTTATGCCATCTAGATATAGAATTGGGGTCTATCATGTGCAAGACAAGTGTCAATCATTTTACTCTCTCTTTATCCCCTTAATATAGATAAAAATAAATTGCTTTGTCATCTGCTTTAAGATGGTAGACTTAGCAGAAATAAATTCTCTACTTTTTGTCTTAATTACTTAGTGATATTATTTCAAATTATCCAACAGGGAAAATATTATGAATATTGTGAAATTATAGACACAATATTATTATTGAAATGCATTTAACTACAAGATTTTAAAAGTATAATGCCAATTGTATCTCTCATTGAGTAGTTCCTATAAATTATTTTAAAGTGAATCATCAGAGAAATGTAAGTTCTTAAGCCCTTATATTTTACCAAAACATTTTATCATTAAGTTTCTTAATGATAAAATCATCTCAATGATGGGGGGCCAGAGATATAGTACAGATTACTTGCCTTGCATACTGTCAACACTAGTTCAATTTTCAGTGTATAGTACAGTCCAGCATGCACTACTGCAGCAATGACGGGTGATCCCTCAGCACACAGCCTATAGCCGCTTTTCATTAATTCCAGGTGTGGTCTAATATAGCCTACCTCTGCCTTCCCCCTCAAAAAAAAAATAGTATGATAGCATAGTTTTGAATGAGAAAAAAATTCCTTGAATTTGTACCAGGAGACAGTTACAGGGGTTAGAGTAGGTTTGATCCCCAGCACCACATGATCCCTGAAGCTAGACATTCCCTTGGGTACTTCTGAATGCTAACAGCTATGGATCTACTGACTCCCAAGCACTGCTAGTTATTTCAGGTGGTCCCTGTACCTTACCGTCTGAGTAACACCACATTTTGAACCATTGGCTCAATTGACTGAGAATTATTGGGAGTGATGTCCTGAGCACCACTTGGGAGACCCCAAAGAGAGAGAGAAAAAAAAGTTCTGGGGATTCACATAGTACATGGTCTAGTACAAAAATACTCTGGTTATGTCAATATCTGAAATGGACTAGTAGAGAAGAGAATAAATGTAAATTAAACTATATTTTATTCCTCATCCAGTAGGAGAATAACAGATAATTCTAAGGTTTGTTACAAAACCAAGCTTCAATAGATATACCAAAGTTTGAGAGAACTATTAAATAGATGTACTATAGTTTTTGTTTTCTTTTAAGCAGTCTTCTGTTCTCGGGCACTCAGGTTGTTTCTAGATACTGGCTATTGTGCATAGTGCTGCAATAAAGGTAGAAATGCAGATTAGAATTAAAAAAAAAACAGAAATCAAGGGCGGGAGCAATAGCACAGCAGGTAGGGTATTTGCCTTGCACAGGGCTGACCTGAATTTGATCCCCGGATCTGATCTCCAGCATCCACTATAGTCCCCCAAACTCCACCAGGAGTAATTCCTGAGTGAAGAGCCAGGAGTAACCCCTGAGTATCGCGGGTGTGACCCAAAAAGCAAAAATCAAAACAGAAAAATCACAAGGAAACAAAACAGAAATCAAGAAATAATTTTAAATTAAAAACCAATTGAATGAAAGAAAACTCTGATGATGCGGTCAACATGTAGCTTAGATGCTATCACCAGCATCACCTCTACAAACTCCTTTTGACATAAATAGAAAGAAAGGAAACTAAAATATTGCAAAGTTACATTTTTTAGAAATACTTTAACTAAATAACTTTTATTTTTTTAAAAATGCCAAAAAAATGCGTTTGACCTCAGGCGATAGTTCAAGTGATAAAGCACATGGCTGGCTGGTGAGTTTGATTTTCAGCATTCCAGACACCTTGAGCTCTAGCAGGCCTGGTTTGCCCACTCGAGCAAATTGATGAACAACAGGAAGACAAGTGAAGACAAGTGGTCTAGCAATGCATATTCTTCATAATCTATTGTTATCACTATATCACTGTCTTCCCATTCATCATCGATTTGCTCGAGTGGGCACCAGTAACATCTCTATATGTCCTGTCTCATGCAAGTAGAGCACAAAGGCACCTCTTGCTCCAGGAACATAAAGAGCCTCAAACCATTCCATCAGGTCATGGGAGTGAGGTCTATAATTGTTACTGGTATCTGGCATATCAAATACGACACGGGTAGCTTGCCAGGCTTTGCCTTGCAGGTAGAATACTCTTGTAGTCATCTCTAAATCCAGCATTTACTGATGAACTGTGTGGCGCATGTGGTCGCATGAGCCAGGCTGTGATAGGCTGGTCTGCTGAGTGGAATTCTGAAGAGGGGAAGTCAGATGTTGAAAATGGAGGCCCTCATGGAGTGGTGGGTCGTGTGACTTGTTGCAAGGCTCTGCTGGCATGGCGGGCCAGGCCTAGGACCTGCCATCATCTATTGTTATAACAATTTTTATGAGTATCATGTAACAAAATATATGATAAAGCATTATGAACATTAAGCATCATATTAAAGGACACAATTTTACTTTAGGCAAAATGATTATTAATACTGTCAGAAAATAATGAAATCTTTACAACAGGAATAGCTACAGCCATTATGCTATTAGAAAAAGCCTGAAGCTAAGAAAAAAATTAATTTTCTCTCACTATAATTTAGTGTTCCATTTCTGAATAATAGGCATTTTTGGTAGAGTGTTGGATCACACCCTACTTGCTAGACCTGGGTTTTTGTATTTCTAATAAGGGATTATTTTTTCTACTTCATATAAGCTTTTTTGCGTTTGTTTATGCTAGGGGTTTTTGTATAGGCACAGGAAGATAGGCAATGAATTTGTGAGTTAATCAACTCTGAATTATTTATTCCTGGCTTCTGCCATTTTCTGAACCATAAGCCTCCTCAGTCTTTAGAATGATTTTAATTTCTCATACCCCAAAAAAGAGAGTCTTACGTGGGACAATTTCTCATACCCCAAAAAAGAGAGTCTTATGTGGGACTGGATGAAACCAGGAAAAGAGCTCACCCGGGCTTTGAAATGTGACAACTAATGTTTTCAGTGCAAGACCTTAGAGTACACCCTGCTCTGACCAAAAGATAAAGTAAGCCAGGGATCACCATGCAGTCAGAGTAGAGCACTTAAGGCTGTTGCATTGCATTTTGTGGACTCATTTCTGTTTGGCCATAGGACCCTGAAGGGGTGGAAATGATCAAACTGCAACAGGAATGTAGTCTAGCTCATATGATGTGATCTCCCCTGGAAAGTTGACCCTATAATTTAACTGCAGGTGTAGATAAAAATACGTCTCCATTACTGAGTTTATATAAAGATGACTATAAAAATACTATTGAAATGATTGTTTAACAGCCAAAGATTCCTACACAATAGCCCTCTGAAGTGGGGGTGTGACCACGTGGGGATCTTGTACAGATAAGAGGAAGCCTGGCAATGCCTCATTGTTCTGGAAAAAAAAGACCCTTTTAGCTTTGGTAACACACTGCCCCAGACTCTGTATAGGATTGATCTTTAGCAGTTTAGAGTCAGTGTTTGCGGTGTGTGGAGTGGAGCAAGGAGGTGTGTAGAATTAAAAAGTCATAGATTTTCTAGAACTGGTAGTCTTGCTCTTTGCCCTTCTGCCAGAAGTGACAATTGTCAACCCTGTATGTTACCAGGGAACCCAGTGGACCCCAATACTGTTGAAGACTCCAAACAGCCCCAACAGCGGAGGATAAAAAGAAAAAAATGACTGAACCCAGGTCAGAAATACATAAAGAAAGCACCTTACCTATGCTACTATCTCTACAGTTTGTTGAATTTTCAATTGTTCTAATAGGTTCATTATTCTAATCTTTTACTATATAGATTCTCTGTTAAATAATAATACAGACCCTATAATATTTGGAGTAAACCAGTATCATGGAATTAGAAAGGAAGTAATATATTTTATCATTGATTATATGACTCCAAAGCGAATATTTTTCCAAAATGTTATATTATTAGCTTTGCCATTTATGTGCACATATATATAGTTTATATATGTGAGTATATAATAGAATATATGTTATACAGTATGTGTATATCATATGATATATGCCATATAGTAATGATATATTGTATACTATTTGATACATGCACTCTACACACAGATAGACACAATCTTTTCCAAGAAAGTGTATGGACAAATTTGTCACAAGAAAATTTGATTTATTTTGTAGTGTAGGATTTTACAGTTTGATAAAGGGTGCAAGTCTTAGCTTTCCTATATCTCATTTCTTCTAATCAATTAATGGTAAGGCTGTATCTTTAGAACAGTTGTCAATGACAGGAACCTTTTTTACTTTTCTTAGGTTTTTGTGACACATTAGTTATGCTCAGGCCTTCTGGATCTGTGTTCAGAGATTATTTCTGGCATGACCTGGAGACCCATACCCCCTGGAGTGCAGTGGGAAGAATGATGGCTAATTATACACATGGCAAACGTCCTACCCTCTACTATTCCCCAGTTCTGTAACCAATTATTAAAATATAAGTCACCACCACAAATGTCTCAGTTTTTGCATTAATAATATACTCACTCCTATAAGCTTTGGCTATTATGCTCTCAAGCAGTTAACTTCATCATAAGTAAATTATGGTTGAACTAACTTAATTGATTGCATAGATAATCAGTTCGCATAACTAGTGAACTCAATCAACTGTTTAAATACACACCTATATGAGACAACAAATTACAAATATATGAGTAGTAAAAGAACTTTACCCTTAGTAATGATTTACTTTAGCAATGATTTCAAGACAGTTTTTAATATGTTGTCCTGATAAATATGCTGATACTATAAGAAACATGAACATAAAAAATTGAGGTAATGATTATTAAAAATATATACACATCCAACAAAAAAAAAAAACACCGTGAGGTGGAAAAAAAAACACCGAGAGATTAGAATAGCTTTTTTTTTTTTAACTTTTTGGGGGTGGGGTCACACCCGGCGATGCTCAGGGGTTACTCATGGCTCTGCACTCTGGAATTACTCCTGGCGTTACTCAGGGAGCCATATGGGATGCCGGGGGTTGAACCCGTGTCAACTGCTTGCAAGGCAAACGCCCTACCCACTGTGCTATCACTCCAGCCCCAGATTAGTTTTTTTAAGAACATATTGAAAATCTCATGTGCATAAATATGTCTTTTCAATATATTGAAATTTTTTGGTCCTTAATTCATTTAAAGGAAGAGTATAAAATAAGACTTTTTTTGTTTTGTTTCTTTTGAATCTAGTTCTGGAAAATAAGTCCTCAAATTTCTGGATTCTGTTGTCATGCAGCCCCCCCACACACACACCCAGATTCAATTTGTACAACCTAAGTTAATTTTTTTAATTTTTTTATTTTTAAAATTACAAAGATATACAATTAAAAAGTTCATATTTGGGTTTTGGTCAAACAGTGTTGCAGCACCCATCCCGCCACCAGTGCCCATCTCCCACCACCAACGTCCCCGGTTCCCTCCCCCTCCCCCAGCCCTGCTCCATGGCAGGTTCTTGATTTCTTTCCATTTCTCTCTCTTTCTCTTTTCCTTCCCCTCCAGACCATGGATTACAGAACATACATTAAAGGGTTGTCATGTGTATCTTTTTGCCTCTATTTAATGCTCAGTTCTAGGTTGGCATTAGTACCCTCAACAATTGTTAGCACACTGTTCCATTTCTGTCTTACCTAGCCTCTGAATCCCACACGTTTGTGATAATTTCCACCTTTGACAGGACCTCCTGATATATGTTTCACTTGACCTTGGATATTGGTATCATAATATGTACCTATATATTTATGTTATGCAGATAAATGCAGTCATTCTGTATCTGTCTCTCTCCTTCTGGCTAATTTCGCTCAACATAATCTTCTCCATGTCCATCCATTTGTAGGCAAATTTTATAACTTCATTTTTCCTAACCGCTGCATAGTATTCCATTGTGTAGATGTACCAAAGCTTTTTTATCCAGTCATCGATTTTCGGGCACTCTGGTTGCTTCCAGATTCTGGCTATTGTGAATAATGCTGCTATGAACATAAAAGTAGGGATGGTGTTTCCGCTGCGTATTTTTGGCTTCCCAGAGTAGATTCCCAGGAGTGGTATGGCTGGGTCAAATGGGAGTTCAATTTCTAGTCTTTGGAGGAAAGTCCATATTGTTTTCCAGAAAGGCTGTACCAGCCGGCATTCCCACCAACAATGGATGAGTGTCCCCTTTTCCCCACATCCACGCCAGCACTTGTTGTTCTTGTTCTTTTGAATATGTGCCAGTCTCTGTGGTGTAAAGTGGTATCTCATTGTTGTTTTGATTTGCATCTCTCTGATGATTAGTGATGATGAGCATTTTTTCATATGTTTTTTTGCCATTCGAATTTCTTCCTTGCTGAAGTTTCTGTTCATTTCTTCTCCCCATTTTTTGATGGGGTTGTTTGTTTTCTTCTTGTAAAGTTCTACCAGTGCCTGATATATCCTGGATATTAACCCCTTATCAGATGGGTATTGGGTGAATATTCTTTCCCATTCTGTGGACTGCTTTTGTATCTTAGTCACTGTTTCTTTTGAGGTGCAGAAGCTTTTTAGTTTCATGTAGTCCCATATGTTTATCTTTTCTTCTAGTTGCTTTGTTAGTGATGTTTCATCTTTGAAGATGCCTTTAGCTTCAATGTCATGGAGGGTTTTTCCTATATTTTCTTCAATGTACTTTATGGATTCAAGTCTGATATTGAGATCTTTAATCCATTTTGATCTGATTTTTTGTGCATGGTGTTAGACACAGGTCCAAATTCATTCTTTTACATGTCGCTGCCCAGTTTTCCCAACACCACTTATTGAAGAGGCTTTCCCTTACTCCATTTTAGACTCGTTGCACCTTTATCAAAGATTAAATGATCATGTGTTTGAGGTTGGGTGTCAGGATACTCAATTCTATTCCATAGGTCCACGGGTCTGTTTTTTATTCCAATACCATGCTGTTTTAATTACTACTG
Organism: Cryptotis parvus; assembly: GCA_021461705.1. NCBI lineage: Eukaryota > Metazoa > Chordata > Mammalia > Eulipotyphla > Soricidae > Cryptotis > Cryptotis parvus. Next base: position 13,045 of record JAJIBD010003197.1, on the reverse strand, counting down.
CCTTGTAGTACAGTTTGAAGTTGGGTAAGGTGATGCCTCCCATCTTCTTTTTCCGAGGATTGCTTTAGCTATCCTTGGGGGTTTATCATTCCATACAAATTTCAGGATTGTTTGGTCAATTTCTTTGAAGAATGTCATGGGTATCCTTATAGGGATTGCATTGAATCTGTACAGAGCTCTAGGGAGTATTACCATTTTGACAATGTTGATTCTCCCCATCCATGAGCAGGGAATATGTTTCCATTTCCTTGTGTCCTCTTTTATCTCTTGGAGCAGTGTCTTGTAGTTTTCTTTATACAGGTCCTTTACACACTTGGGTAAGTTGATTCCTAGGTATTTGATTTTCTGTGGCACAATTGTGAATGGAATTGTTTCCTTAATATCCCTTTCTTCTCTTTTGTTATTTGTATATAGGAAAGCCACCGACTTTTGCGTGTTGATTTTGTATCCTGCCACTCTACTATATGTGTCTATTGTTTCTAGGAGTTTTTTGGTAGAGAGTTTAGGGTTCTCTAGGTATAATATCATGTCATCTGCAAATAATGATAGCTTGACTTCTTCCTTGCCTATCTGGATGCCCTTGATGTCCTTTTCTTCTCTGATTGCTATGGCAAGTACTTCCAGTACTATATTGAATAAAAGAGGTGAGAGTGGGCAACCTTGTCTTGTCCCTGATCTCAGGGGGAAGGCTTTCAACTTTTCCCCATTGAGAATGATGCTCGCTGTGGGCTTTTGGTAGATGGCTGTAACTATCTTGAGGAAAGTCCCTTCAATTCCCATTTTCTGGAGGGTTTTAATCATGAGCGGGTGCTGGATCTTGTCAAATGCTTTCTCTGCGTCTATTGATAGGATCATATGGTTTTTATTTTTCTCTTATTGATATGATGTATTATGTTGATTGACTTGCGAATGTTGAACCATCCTTGCATACCCGGGATGAATCCTACTTGGTCATGATGTATAATCTTCTTGATGAGTCTTTGGATTCTGTTGGCTAGTATTTTGTTGAAGATCTTAGCATCCGTGTTCATCAGGGATATTGGTCTGTAGTTTTCTTTCTTTGTGTTGTCTCTCCCTGCTTTGGGTATCAGGGTGATATGTGCCTCGTAAAAGCTGTTTGGGAGTGTTTCTGTTTCTTCTATTTCCTGGAAGAGCTTGAACAGGACAGGCAGTAGGTCCTCCTTAAAGGTTTGGTAGAATTCACTAGGGAATCCGTCTGGACCTGGGCTTTTGTGTTTGGGAAGACTTTTAATTACTGTTTCTATTTCCTCGATGGTGATAGGCTTATTCAGGTATTGGAGGTCTTCTTGTTTCAGCCGTGGGAGGTTACAGGACTTCAGGAATTGATCCATTTCTTCTAGATTCTCATGTTTCACGGCATACAGGCTCTCAAAGTAATCTCTGATGATCTTTTGGATTTCTGTGGTTTCTGTTGTGATGTCACCCTTTTTATTTCTGATTCTGTTTATTTGGGTTCTCTCTTTCCCTGTCCTTACAAGTCTTGCCAATGGTTTGTCAATCTTGTTTATTTTTTTCAAAAAACCAGCTCTTGGTTTCATTAATCTTTTGGATTGTTTTTTTGGTTTCCAACTCATTGATTTCCTCTCTAAGTTTTATTATTTCCTTTTTTTCTGCCTGGGTTGGGCTCCTTTTGTTGGTCTTTCTCTAATGTCTTCAGCTGTGTAGTCAGGTTATTTATGTGGGCCCTTTCTTGTTTCCTGATGAATGCTTGCAGAGCTATAAACTTCCCCCTTAACACGGCTTTTGCCGTGTCCCACAAGTTCTTATAGTTGGTGTCTTCATTTTCATTTGTTTCCAGAAATCTTTGGATTTCCTGTTTGATTTCTTCTATGACCCATTTGTTGTTCAGGAGTGAGCTGTTCAGTTTCCAGGTGTTTGGTTTGACTCCCTGTTTCTGTGTATGGTTAACTTCCATTTTCATTGCATCATGGTCTGAAAAGATAGCTGACACAATTTCTATCTTTTTTATTTTATTGAGGTATGCTTTGTGGCTCAGCATGTGGTCTATCTTGGAGAATGTTCCATGTGCACTAGAGAAAAATGTGTATTCAGCTTTTTTTGGCATGAAAAGCCCTGTATATATCTACTAGCTCTCTTTCTTCCATTTCTTCCTTGAGGGCCAATATTTCCTTGGTGAGTTTCAGTCTTGTTGATCTATCCATCGTTGATAGAGCAGTGTTGAAGTCTCCAACTATTATTGTGCTACTGTCAATGTCTTCTTTGAGGTCTCTTAGCAGTTGTTTTATGTATTTTGCTGGCCCCTCGTTGGGTGCATATATGTTTAGTAGTGTAATTTCTTCCTGGTGTACATACCCCTTAAGAAATAAGAAATGGCCTTCGTTGTCCCTTCCTAACCTTTTTCAGCCTGAAGTCTATATTATCTGATACTAATATGGCCACACCAGCCTTTTTGGAGGAGTTGTTTGCATGGAGAATGGTCTTCCAACCTTTGACTTTGAGTCTGTGTTTGTTCTGATCATTCAGATGTGTTTCTTGTAGACAGCAGAATGTTGGGTTCAATTTTTTTAATCCATTTTGTTACTCTGTGTCTCTTAATTGGTGCATTTAGACCATTGACATTGAGAGAGATTGTTGTCATCGGATTTTGTGCCATCTTTCTGTTTGTGCTTGTTGTGCTTATGGGTTTGGTCGTATTACAGTAGACCCTTCAGTCCTTCTTTTAAAGTTGGCTTTGAGTCCATGAAGTTCCTGAGTTGTTGCTTATCCATGAAGTTGTGTATCTTTCCTTCATATCTGAATGTGAGTCTGGCCGGGTAAAGAATTCTTGGTGAGGCCTGCAGTTCATTTAGCCTTTTCACAATATCCCACCATTGTTTTCGGGCTCGGAGTGTTTCATCAGAGAAGTCTGCTGTAAATCTTAGAGATGTTCCTTTGTACGTGATTTCCTTCTTTGATCTTGCTGCTTTCAGTATTCTATCTCTATCTATAGTTTTTGTCATTTTAATTAAGATGTGTCTTGGAGTATTCTTGTTGGGGTTTCTTTTAGCAGGTATCCTACAGTCCTCCTGGATCTTGAGGCAAGTGTTTTTTAGTTCCGGGAACTTCTCAGCAATGATGGTGAAAGAGTTGGCTACCCGATGGGGGGTGACTGACTGGGAGCTTGGGACGCCGCACCTATCAAGGAAAACTCTGAGAGACCAGGTCCTCTGAAAAAGCAAGGGTTTTATTAATAAGCGAGTATACTCGGGCCCATAGCATGACCCCAAGTGGTCAGTGGCTAAGAGCCCCGAACCCTTCCAGGGAGGATCTTTTTAAGAGATAGTTCCCGCCGCTACAGAAAAGCCCGCGCATAACCATCCAATAGATTTAAAAATACCATATCAAGGTCTGCACGCAGGCAGCCAATCACTTTGCACCAAGTAACCATCTCCCACCAATCAGATCATTCTTAATACATCTTTCTATATTTGGTGCGGCTAGATACACGTGGGGGATCATGAGTCAGCAATGGCTATGCTTAAGTGCAGGAATGCAATCCAGGCAATTCAGGCCAGATAGTAGATTCTGGGGGGGGGTCTAATAACTTCTAACAGGAATTTGTTCTGGGCCTTTTGTAGATAACAAAAAAGGTTACTTCAAGATGAAAAGGACACTCAGGCCCCTAAATTGGTAACTTTCCATGAGTAGGCCTGCCCTGGTGGTCGGGAAAGTGGGGGTTTCTGCCTTCTTTCATTCCCCCTTTTCTTTTAGGAGGGTCTCTAATCCTAGAGACCATTAGGGACCTTCACTCCGTAGGGCCTGATATTGTTGCTTGAGTACTAACAACTTGACTTCTCCCACCCGGTCTCTGATGAATGCAAGTAGCCTATTAAGAAGGCAAGGCCCAATTGCTAAAATCAATAAGAATATGATGAGGGGCCCGGCTAGGGCTGAAAGCAAGGTGGTTAGCCAGGGGGGACTGTGCAAACCAAGACTCAAACCATCCTCTCCGCGCTTCTCTTTCTCTTTTTTGCTCATCCAGCCTTTTTCTTAACTGTGCCATGGATTCTTTTACTACCCCAGAGTGGTCCGCATAGAAGCAGCATTCTTCCTTCAGGGCCACACACAAGCCTCCTTCTTGCATGAACAGTAGATCTAAGCCTCTTCTATTCTGTAATACTACCTCAGAGAGGGAGGTCAGTGAATCTTGCAAAGCTGATATTGATGTTTCTAAAACCTTTAGATCCTGATCTATGGCAATCTGTAACTGCGTTAGCTGTTGGGGACCCTGTATTAGGGCAGTAGTACCAGTCCCTATCCCCACAGCTGTTCCGACCCCCCAGGAGGATGGCCAGGGTCAAGGAGATGGGTTCCCTTTTAAATCGGACCCCTTGGTTATCCATGTGGTCCTCAAAGGAGTTAGCATCATGATATAATACCTTGGGAACAGCCGAACCATGATGCAATAATCTGTAGAATTATCAAACACAGAAGTCGAGACACAGGGGGTTAATCCTGTGTTGCAAGCCCACCAAGTGCCCCTTTCAGGGGCCAAAAACTTATTTCAGGAGGTATCTACAGGAATGACATGAGCACACATGGACTGCCTATCTACGGATGGGGTTCCCAGACATAGTCCCTGTCCTGTCATTTCTGACAGAGTCAGTTTGTGGCTGCCCTCCCAGTTGCATTGAGCGCTTTCCACCTCGAAGTGAATCCCATTAACAGCTATCCCTTCGTATTAAGGAGGAGAGGCGGACAGGCAGAGCCAGCAGGATTGAGTAAGGTTTCCTTGAGTAGAATTAAGAGCTGAGTAGGCACCCAGGATTAAATTGTATATGGGAGGGGGCTGGTTTTTCACCTGGTTGTCCTGACATTGTGACAATTGACCCAGTGGCACCTGGGTCAGATGTTAGCTGGGGAGGTCTAGTGGGAAGAGCCAACCCGGGAGTTGGCACGGGTTGGATGGCAAGGTTCGGGCCCACAGCTATTGGGACAGCCTCCCTTCTTAGTCTGATAGTGAACCAGAACCCAGGGCCATGATGGGAAATATCTGGAACATAAACTCTGAGTCCCCAAGTTCTCCCCTTTAGCCATTGGAGGAGGTTTTCCGAGCGCTTCCCCTGATCAGTAAAAGTAATGCTAAGGGCATTGATATTGACTGATTCCGGTGGCTGCCTGTTACATAACCTAATGCTTCTTGCCCCGCTCCAGCCCCATGTGACTCTTATCCAGTCCCATGAAGAGATAGGTTTCCACTTAGCATGTCCTGTGGTTTCACACCCCAAGATTTGCAATACAATGATTCTGGCCCCCCACAAGTCTCCTGTTGTTGGCGGCTTCTACCATCTCTGGGACAGACATAAAATTGGTGTAGCCCTAGGTGACACCTTCGTTGTTTATTTAGGCATCCTATGGTTCCCGTATTCCCATGGTGACCAGCCACCTGAGAGCCACCATCTGTTGGTACTATTTTTTCATCTGCCACATCCCAGTTTTTTTAACCCCAGGATGAGTTGGCACATATCGGGGAGCAGTGTAGGCCACCAGGTGCCGGGAGTGTGTATCTCCCTTGTTGACCATGCTACCTGTCCAGTGGCGGGATACCACCTCCCAGGTTAGAGGCTGAGGCGCATGCGTGGGTTGTGACTAGTTACCAGAGGGAGAGTCCATAGTCCAATCCAAATGGCGACCGCGTAGCTTGAGGGGGTTGTCAGTCTTTTCCAGCTGCCAATCTGCTCCGAGCGGAGGTGCAGGTTTGAGGTGTGAAGCATGGATCCAGGCGGCAATACCATCAACCTTCACAGCAGTTGGGGTGGTCAGAATCACCAGGTAGGGTCCTTTCCACCGAGGTTCCAGGGTCCGGGCTTGGTGTCTGCGGGCGTACACTGTGTCCCGATCTGGTAGCGGTGTGGCACCTGAAAATCTCTGGGCTGGCACGCGGCAGCCAGCTGCTTCCAGACTGAGTGTTGGGCCGTTTCAATTGCTTTTAGCCTAGCCATAAGGGGAGTAGATAAAGAGATTATTCCATCAAATAAACTCAGGTCCCTCACCGGAGGGGGCGCACCATATAGGATTTCATAGGGTGTTAGGTTCAACAAAGCAGAGGAAGGGGTGTTCCGGGCTCGGAACAGGGCATAAGGTAGGAGCATGGTCCAATCTTTCAGCCGGTTTCTGCAGCTAATTTAGTCAAGGTCTCCTTTATGGTTCTATTCATCCTTTCTACCTGTCCTGAGCTCTGGGGTCTGTATGCACAATGCAACTTCCAATTTATCCCCAGTACTTTAGCTAGTCCTTGACTCACTTGGGCTACAAAGGCTGGTCCATTGTCTGACCCTATGGTGAGGGGGAGACCGAACCTGGGGAAGATTTCTTCCATAATCTTCTTTACTACCACCTGTGCAGTCTCTCCCTTCGTCGGGTAAGCCTCAGGCCATCCCGAAAGTGTCCACCATCACGAGTAAGTATTTAAGTCCATACCGGGCCGGAACAATTTCAGTGAAGTCAACCTCCCAGTGTTGCCCTGGTCGATCCCCCCTAAGTCTTTTCCCTGCACTAACTGTCTTGCCTGCCGGGTAGGCATTTACCTTCTGACAAGCCCCACAGCTCATGGTAATATTTCTTGCTAGTTTCAGTCCCTCCTCAGTTGCGAGATCAAAGGATTGGGTTTTTAGTAACTCAGTCATTTTTCCAGGTCCAAGGTGGGTGAGTTTGTGAAGAGTCTGTAAATAGGCTAGAGCCTGCTGACGACTGTCCTCTTTAAGTCCAGTGCCCTCCGGTCCTGGCTCTGCCTCGGCTACCTGGATCAGCGTGGCCGAGGAAGCAGCTGCCAGCGGGCCTGTTCATCTGCGCTCACGGTTCCCTGCGGCCACCGGGCCTGACCCCCGCTGATGACCGGGCAGTGGACAATGGCTATTTCTGTAGGGAGAAGGACAGCTGCCAGAAGCCGTAAGATCTCAGGCTTGTTCTTAATTTCTTTCCCGGCCGAGGTCAACAGACCTCGCTGTTGATATATGGCCCCGTGTATATGAGCAGTAGCAAAAGCATACCGGCTGTCAGTATAGATTGTCGCTCTCTTACCTTCTGCCAGTTCCAGTGCCTTTGTCAGGGCGATGAGCTCGGCCTTCTGGGCCGAGGTTCCCTCTGGCAGTCCCTCAGCCCAGATGGTGGCGTCGTTACTCACCACAGCCGCCTTCCTTTTCCCATCCTGAAGAAAGCTACTCCCGTCCGTATACCAGGCGACATCCGGATTCTGCAGGGGCTGGTCCTTTAAATCTCGTCTGATTCCTGTTTCCTCAGCCAGTATGTCCTGGCAAGTGTGTAGAACTGGTCCCTGCGCCGTCCGGTAGCAAGGTGGCCGGGTTCAGGATGGTGGGAGAACCGAAGGTCACTCGGTCCTTGTCCAGCAGAATGCTCTGATAGTGTGTGATGCGAGCATTCGTGAGCCATCTGTCGGGGGTTGGCGAACCACACTCTCCAGAGTGTGGGGGAGCTATCACGGTCACCTTTTGTCCTAGAGTCAGTTTATCTGTGTCCTTCACTAGGAGCGCCGCTGCTGCAATCGCTTTCAGACATCGGGGCCACCCTCTGGCGACGGGGTCCAGTCTCTTTGACAGGTAGGCCACCGGCCTTCTCCATGGTCCTAGAGCCTGGGTCAGTACTCCCTTAGCCACTCCCCCTTTTCTTCCAGAAAAAGAGTGAAAGGTTTTTCTACATCGGGGAGGGCCAGTGCAGGTGCCTAAAGCAGTGCCCTCTTGATGTCATCAAACGCCCTCTGGTGTTCGGACTTCCATTCAAAAGGGGTGTCAGCTTTGGTGAGGGGGTACAAGGGTGCAGCCAGGGAGGCGAACCCGGGGATCCAGAGTCTACAGAATCCCGTGGTCCCTAAAAACTCCCTGAGTTGACGGCAGGAGATAGGGGCGGGGATCTGGGTCACGGTTTTCTTCCGGGCCTCGGTGAGCCATCTATGTCCATCCTTAATCGTATAGCCCAAAAAAAGTTACCTCCCTTTTTGCAGAGTTGAGCCTTTCGGACAGATGCTCGGTATCCAAGCCTGGCCAATTCAGTGAGCAATGCCAGGGTCCCGCACTCACAGGTCTCCTTGGAGTCGGCTGCCAGCAGCAGGTCATCAACGTACTGTAACAGGGTCATGTCCGGGTTTTCCTGGCGAAACACTTTAAGGTCGTTATGGAGGGCTTCATCAAATATAGTGGGAGAGTTTTTGAATCCTTGTGGCAGGCGGGTCCAGGTAAGTTGACCCGAGAGCCCCATGTCAGGGTCAGCCCATTCAAAAGCGAATAAAGGCTGACTAGAAGGGTGTAGAGGCAGACAGAAGAAAGCGTCCTTTAAGTCCAGTACAGTGTACCAAGTCCGGCTCGGGCCCAGAGAGCTGAGCAGGTTGTGCGGGTTAGGTACCGTGGGGTGAATGTCCTTCACCCTGCAATTCACTTCCCGGAGGTCCTGTACCGGGCGGTAGTCTCCGGTTCCCGGTTTCCTCACCGGGAGTAGGGGCGTATTCCAAGCTGACCGACAGGACACTAGCACCCCCTGCTGGTACAGTTTCTTAATGTGGGGTCTTATCCCTTCTCTGGCCTCCCTGCTCATGGGGTATTGTCGAACCCGTACTGGGGTGGCTGTGGTTTTTTAGGACCACCACTACCGGGGGCTGTCTTACCGCCAGTCCGAGCCCTGCTGTTTCTGCCCAGGCTTGGGGAAACTGAGCCAGCCAGGCATCAGTCTCCACCGACAGGGGCCCGTGTGGTGTCGCTGCTTGGTACAGCCGGTACTCTTCTTCTGCTGTGAGGGTCAAGATGGTAGTCACCGTGGTGTCCTTCGTTTTCAGGGGTCCAACCAATGGGCTCGGAATGAGACCTCGGGGCCCGTCGGCTCGAAGGCGATATTAGCTCTTAATTTGGTTAGTAAGTCTCTTCCTAGCAAGGGAGCTGGGCAGCTAGGGATGACCAGGAATGAATGTTGAATCTCTCCCTTCCCCAGGTTCATTGTTCGCTTTGTAGTCCAGGGTCGATAACTGCTGCCATTTGCCCCATGAACTAGGGACCTTTTTGAAGACAATTTTCCCAAGGGGTTTTGTAGAACTGAGAATGTGGCCCCGGTGTCCAACTCCAAAGTCTATAGGGGTCCCCTCCACTTCAAATTTTACCCTGAGCTCGCGGAGGGGATCCGAGCTCCGACAGCCCCTAGTCCTCAAGGGCCAACAGGTGAGTGGATCCTTTCTTTTTCCCTCGTCGGGGGCACTCATGAGCCCAATGCCCATATTCCTTACAGTAGGCACACTGGTCTGACCCCAAATGCCGGCGGGGGTTTTGGAGCTCTGTCCTGGGGGCCGGCGAGGCCTTGGGGGTGGTCCTCGGGACCCTTCGCCCAGGCCTTATGACAGCTGCCAATATCTTAGTTATTTCCTGGTCTCTCCGCCACTCTCTTTTCTCCCTTTTCAACTCCCTCTCTCTCTCTCTCTTCCCTTTTCTCTCTCTCTTTCTTGCCTTTCCTTTTCCTTTCTTTCCTCCTTTTCTTCTGGGGTCTCCCTTTTGTGATATACCTTATCAGCCTCCTTAACCAGGTCTCTCAAGGTCAGATCCTGAATCCCATCTAAACGTTGCAGTTTCTTGCGGATGTCCGCTGCGGACTGTCCGATGAATGCCATTGCCACTGACCCCTTATGCTCTTCGGATTCGGGGTCAAAAGGGAGTATACCTCCGGTAGGCCTCCATAAGCCTTTCCAGGAACCTAGTGGGGGACTCGTCAGGACCCTGACTCACTTCCCTTACCTTGGCCAGATTAGTCGGGCGCCTAGAGGCAGCCCGGAGACCCGCTAATAGAATCCGGCGGTAGTTGGACAGATGCTCCCTACCTTGTAAGGTGTTGGGGTCCCAATTAGGGTGGCGCAGTGGAAATTGATCGTCAATGACATTGGGAAGGGCAGTCGGTCTCCCGTCGTCCCCTGGAGCGTTCTTGCGAGGCCTCCAAGAGAATACGGTCCCGCTTCTCAGTCGTGAAGAGGGTGTCCAGGGAGCTGCTGGCAGTCGTCCCAGGTCGGCTGATGGGAGTTACTGATAGATTCGACCAGCCCGGCTATTCTGGTGGGGTCCTCGGTAAAAGTGGGGTTGTTATTCCTCCAATTGTAGAGGTCTGAGGTAGAGAAGGGCCAATACTGTAGGGTTTGCAACCTTCCCCCAGCCCCATCATCTATTATGGGTCCGTATGGCCAGAGTGGGAGAGCAACTGTCTCCCGGGGTGGGACATGGGCGGCTCAGGTTCCTCAGGGACTCATCCGCGTCGCGCACGAGTGCCCTGAGCTGGGGGAAAGGGTTCGGGAATCTCTGGGACTCCCGCCGGCTTCTCTGGGATCGGTCGTATAACCACACTGGACACCTCGTGGTGCCCGTCTCCACCACTCTGGATTCGGGAACCTGGACTGGGCTCTTTTTCTATCGGCTGAAAGGGAATCCCCGAGGGACCCTCCCCGCCCTTCCTCATGTCTCCCTCCACCTGCACAGGAGGTGGTGGAGGGGGCTCTTTCCGTGGCACGATGGGCAGGTCGGGTAGATGGGAGTGGGCGGGTATGGGGGTGGCGGTAAGTCTAGGAGGATGAGGTCCCCCTGCGACTCAGGGAGGACTGGAGCCGAGGGTCCCGGGACTTGGTGTCCTCGAAAACAGTGGTGCGCGATGGAGTCGCCTTCTCTTCTACCAAAGAGGCCTTGGTTTCTTCTTTTGGTTTCTGCTTGGGGAGAAGCGGTTTAATCCAGGGAGGGGGATTTTCACATAGGTCCCTCCAGAGGAGGATATAAGGCTGTTGGTCAGGATGGCCGAAGGGGTCGGGCCGAAAGAGCGATGTCCTGGACCGCTCGAACCAGATCTAGGTCAAACGCTCCTTCGGCTGGCCATCCGACTCCGAAGGTCGGCCACTCAGTTGAACAGAAAGTCTGCCACCTTCTCTTTCGGACTAAAAAAGGAGATGTTAGATCCTCGTTTGCGGACCTCTGACCAGTGGTCCAAAGTTAGGGAGAGGGGAGTAGAAACAGTCTGCCCCATGGCCAGTGGGGAGAGAACAGTGAAGAGGAGATATGCTGAGAGAGAGTCACCACGAAGACTTAGACAGAAGACTTAGACAGTGACCCGGGAGGGTCGTTCACGACACACTAAAGGAAAGGGATTTTTTAACTAGGAGGGTTACCGGTAAAAACCTTTTTTCACTCTCAGCTTGGAAGGAGGCATTTATACCTCCTTCCCCTCAGGCGGAGTCCTCCGGGGCGTCCCGGATCTCCACCACCACTGGGGCGTCCCCCAGGGTTGTGACCTGTGGTCCCGGAACACGTCTGTTCACCACAGTCGGGGAGAACGGCAACTAGACTTACGCCCGGCCCGCCGACTTGATCCGACAGTCACCTCGAGAGTCCCTGAGCCGGCCGGCACACTAATCTAGCGATCGCAGTGCAAAAGGCGCCAAACTTACCCAGGATGGTCTTGTCAGGGAGATCCTGGCTAGGTGGGGTCCTCGACTCCCGATCCCGGACGAGCCCCCCAAATGAAAGAGTTGGCCACCCGATGGGGGTGACTGACTGGGAGCTTGGAGCGCCGCACCTATCAAGGAAAACTCTGAGAGACCAGGTCCTCTGCAAAGGCAAGGGTTTTATTAATAAGCGAGTATACTCGGGCCCATAGCATGACCCCAAGTGGTCAGTGGCTAAGAGCCCTGAACCCTTCCAGGGAGGATCTTTTAAGAGATAGTTCCCGCCGCTACAGAAAAGCCCGCGCATAACCATCCAATAGATTTAAAATACCATATCAAGGTCTGCACGCCAGGCAGCCAATCACTTTGCACCAAGTAACCATCTCCCACCAATCAGATCATTCTTAATACATCTTTCTATATTTGGTGCGGCTAGATACACGTGGGGGATCATGAGTCAGCAATGGCTATGCTTAAGTGCAGGAATGCAATCCAGGCAATTCAGGCCAGATAGTAGATTCTGGGCGGGGGTCTAATAACTTCTAACAGGAATTTGTTCTGGGCCTTTTGTAGATAACAAAAGGTTACTTCAAGATGAAAAGGACACTCAGGCCCTAAATTGGTAACTTTCCATGAGTAGGCCTGCCCTGGTCGGGAAAGTGGGGGTTTCTGCCTTCTTTCATTGGCTTTGACAGTTTCTTCTTCATCAGGGTTTTCTTCTTGCCCTTCTGGGACCCCAATGATCCGTATGTTGTTTCTTCTGGCTTCATCCCGATTATCTCTTGTTGTCTGTTCGGTAATTGTGAGTCTTTTTTCTGTCTTCTGGTGTTGTGTAGAGAATCTTTGGAGCAGCGTCTTCGAGATCACTAATTCTTTCTTCAGTAGCTATTATTCTGCTATGATGGCTTTCCACTGTGTTTTTCATTTCATTTACCTCATTTTTAATATATGTCATTTCCATTTGCATTTTCCTCACTTCTTCTAACATGTCCTCTTGTATTTTATTGAGTTTGCATTCCATTGCTTCTTTGAATTCCTTATGACTCCTTAACAGTTCTTTCCGAAATTCCTTATCAGAGAGGTTATACAACTCATTGGTATTGCTTGGCTCATCTGGACTAGTGACTTCACTCACAGAGCTGGATGGAACTTTGTGTTGCCTTACCATTATGACTATTGTAGGTTGCAAATGTGGGGTCTTGGATGACAAGATAGTACAGTTAGTAGGTGTCTGGTCTGTTTGGGGGGTTTGGGTAGGTAGCAAGGATGTAGGAACCAAGTTTCACTGGTACCTCATGCAAGATAGGTAGTAAGAGGGTCGCGCGCGGGCCGCTGGTTTGAGATTTTTGGGATGATCCCGGGGCGCAGCGCCCCAAGGGGGTCCCAGAGTGAAACCAAGGCAGTTCGCCTTGGTTCCCGTTGATGGAGTTTCCGCTCTTCCCTGGGGCAGTTTGGGTCAGCGGAGAGCGCAGGGGACACGCACACACCTGGGGGGAGATTTTCAGCTGGTCCCGGGGCGCAGCGCCCAAGGGTCCGCAGTGAAACCAAGGCAGTTCGCCTTGGTTCCCGTTGATGGAGTTTCCCGCTCTTCCCTGGGGCAGTTTGGGTCCGCGGGAG